>JAQFXP010001643.1:0-18270 GCA_034693685.1 Belba bartosi
TTTAATGATCTCAGATTTGTTGGTCGATCCGGCAGAGGTATTATTATTGATATTACAGTTACTGTATTGCACCACTTTAACCATTCTTTTACCACTCTTACCCCTTACCACTCCATTCAATTCTGTATCACTACCAACCCCTCCAAACCGTTGCCATTCTATTCCTTATTACTACATTCCTTCATTCTCTCCATACCATTCTCATTCCTTCACCCGACATACCCCACATATTTTTTTTATATTCTCCAATCATTGGAGTCTCACTTAATCTATACATAAGTATGAGTTTTAAATATGTAATATTGGGTTTAATTATTTGTTAATTAAATAATTTTAATTCTAACTTAAAGTTTAAGCAAAAATTGAGAACAAAAATCAAAATATCTTTTAAGTATAAAATAGTCTAAAAAGTGGAGTATTTTCTGATAACATATCGAGTATTAGAGTTATGTTTGCGATGAGCGAACGGATAGGCATAAAGAGAAGCCATCCATGCATTGAGAATGTGTTAGCAATCAGTTTCCAAATGTTTGAGTGTCAGACCCACCGACAGGAGAAAGAAAAAACATTTTGTTTATATTGAAAAGTTCTATTCCTACCAAAGAGTGGTATTCAAAGAGCACTTCTGAATCAGCCGATCATATCGATGCATAAATCCAATCAGTTATCCATCCGTTTGACTCATCATATGTTACGCAAAATTTGCATAAACTTTGCCAAACATTCAATACGTTTAAAGGTTGTACACCATTTGAGACCAAAAAAGTGGTGAAGAATAGTAGACAAAGAGTGCAATATATGATGAATATGTGCTTAAGAAGTGAACGCTTCTTCTCCTCTCTTCTCCTCTTCTTGTGTTTAACCGATTTTTTAGCACAAGTTTTAACACTTATATATCGCACACTTTTTTTTGCTTCGTTTGAATGTTTTAACGCCTTTTTAGTCACATTTCAAACGAATGGTTGAATGGGTTTGTGGATGCGATCATCCATTAGCTGATGTCTTCAGAATTAGAACCGAAATGTTTTGTCTTTCAATCAAATGATGAATTGATGGAAATTTTGTTTTTTTTTCTGAAAACTTTGTCTTTCAATACATTTATTTTAATTTAGCAATTTAATTTTATTAGATTACATTCATATTTTAATTTTATTTATTTATTTATAAATTATTATTTTTAAATATAGTTTTTGTTAGTATTTTGTTATTTATTTATAAAATAACAGAAAGCTATTTACTATAATAACAAATAACAATTAAATTTCTAGCATGCTAAGATGTTGCCTTTTCTTAAAATTGTTTTAATAAATATTTGATATAATGTTTATTATTTGATAAACTAATAAATTATTATTATTTTTTATTTTGCGGGCATTTAGTGTTTGAATTTGTAGTAATTTAATCGAAATTTTAGACCTACGCAGAGATTAACTATAAAACAGATTCTTTACAATTAATAGAAGTCTAATAGGTTTGAAAAAATATAATTTTGAAATAAATAAAATTGACATTTCATCTAAAGATCAGTTATTAGTGAATAAAATAATAGAAGTTTTTATTGCATTTGTAGATACTTTTTGAATTAAACAAATTATTCTCATTTTTATTATTTAATTTATTGTTATTTTATTTTCCGAAATAAGAGCTAATATTTCGAACACTTTATTTATTAGATAATAAATTTGACTTTTATTAGTCCATCGAAACAAATATAATAAAACATTAAATGATTATTGTATTAGAATTATAACATTTCTTTTTTGAACAAATTATTATTTTATCAAAACTAATAATTAAAATGACCAAAAAATTTCGTTTATTATATATTTATAACCAGTAATAAACGGTTAGCATATTATTTGATTTCATTCCCTTTGATTTAATGTCTATAATATATAACCAAAAAAATCTGATTATTATTATTTAATACTTATATTTGTTAAACAAGAACTAAAAACTAGTTTTTAAAAAAATTAAACAGTTGGAAGTCATGGCAAACGCCATACAAAATAGTTTTATTTGATTTCAATGCAAATATCTTAACAGATAATCATTAGGTATTAGAGATTGAAAATTATTACATTTAAAAAATGCTATTTTAAACTCGGTTTCACTCAATGACTGCGATTAGCTTGTTGCAATAAAGCAATAAATTAAAATAATTTGAATATATTTAATAAACAGATTTAATTAAAATACTCTGATTTCGATCTTAATAATAGGCAAAAGTTTTTCGCTGACAATCATTTTGAGCACAAATCCACCACAAGTTGGCACTTATGCCAAAGCTATTAAAGTAACCGTTGATGGACCCAGGGAGCCCAGGAGTAAAACAAGTATTAATTGTTGTCTTTACTAATAGATTGCCTAGATCTAATTTTAAAATTAAATAGCAATTGTAAACATTGATATATATGACATAAACAGGACATCAACAACACTTGAGAGCCTTTGCCACTGCATTTGGTCATCAAAGACAACCTTTCCTCGACTCCAGAACCTGTTCATTGCCTTCTATTTCAACGACAGAATGGCGTTTAGCAGCTCATGCGGCCGCTGTGGCCAGACTGCCCAACACCAGTGCTCAAGGTTTGTAAACAATTCTGTATTTATACGCAATTTATATTTAAAAGAACATGAACAAATACAATATAAATTTGATTTCAACATATTGGAATTTAGCAAGCAAATTACCAACAGAAGCACTCAATTTATAGCAAAATTCTATTTTAGCAATGAATTTTCAAACCACCAAGTTAAAATCAATTTTATATGCTGTATTGTATACTGTTTTTGTTCAAGTTCTTTTTTAATAGCATTAAAATAGTTGTGCGTAAATGGATTGGTTTTATTGGTGTTTTGATACAAAAAATATATAACTTTTTAATAGATCTAACCCCTGGTCTTCATCTATCATCGGGTTGTGCGGGCACTGACACATGGAATACGGCCACTGCATACGCGGCCGCACACTATACCGCAACCGCCGCTTATTATATGAGTAATCCATCAAATTGTGCGGATTTACACCAAACGAATCCATTGATTGATTCAAATAACACATCGACGCAGAGCTCAAGTTCGCAGTATATGATTGACAATAATAGTACAGAATTTCGACCAATCGGTTGTCAACCAACCAATCATTTTACACACGAATCCAATAATTCATTTCCAATCAACTGCTCTCGACTTTCGGGGCTTTCGGCCAAATGTGAGGTCGCGTCCAATGCCAACAATGTCTCGGATTTGGCCGCAAATCAATCGATTTGTAAATCAGGTAATTATTTGTTTTAATAATAGATTTGAAAAACTTTTGTTTAATTAATCTTTTATTAATAATAATTTCAAACTAGATTCAGGTCAAAGTTCATCTGCATTTACATCACCAATATATCAGAATTCGGGCAATAATTCTTCGGCGACTCCTTATATGCCATCGAATCCATACAACAATCCTCTTCTCAATCACAGCTACTATGGTTCGAGTTGTGGTCCAGCAGTACAGCCGTCGCCTCTCAACCCGTCCAACTCATCCAATTTGATGTCATCTCTACTCTATTCACCTCTTTATACCTCAAACCCAACTTTTCAACACTTGTTGACTAATCGGACACAAAATTGTGACAATATTTCAATCGATCATCACTTCTATGCTTATAATAATAGTTTGAATTCACATAATAATAGTTCGAATAATACGAATAGTTTTGATTCAAACAATGTTTGCAATACTAGTGAAACGGTTTCGGTTTGGAGACCCTATTGACCGACCATTCAATTCAATAATTAATTTCATATTTGATTGAACTCTCAATTGAATCGCATTTATGTTTCCATTAAATTCATTCATTGAATAATACATTGATTTGTAAATTATGTAACTATTCCTAAATCAATACACATTTAATCAAATATTTTAAATTTAATTCAATTTAGATTTCTTTCAATAAATAAATAATTTTACAAATTAAAAAAAAATTATTTATTAATCTTTAAAATTTAATATAATCAAGTAGATTTAACATGCTGTTACAACTTGTACTAACTGTTACTCTAGTTATAATTTATAAACATAATCTAAAATAAGAAAAAGCATAAAATAAAAGAGCTGTTCATTTACTGATAAAATTGGCAAGTTTCTATGTTGCCAAAATATAAATTATTGATAGCTTGGTGTGATTTGATAGTCAAAATTAATCAATTTATTTCATATTTTTATCAAGACTACATTTCAATCAATTACTTTTGCTTTTCCTAATTTATTTAAAATAGAATAAATTATATAGAAGTTATATCTAGAAAATTAGAAATAAAAATTAATTAAAATAATTTATACAAAGTTTTGTTTTATTAGCTACACATAAAGCGCTATCTTTTGCTAACTTCTTATATAAATCACTAAAATATAAAAACTTTTAGGGTATTAGTTAATAATAATAATTACATTATTTGTGAAAAAATTTAACATGAACACATTTTTTCAATGCATTATATTATTTTATGCACAAATAACGTTAGATAATGACAATCATAAAGTCATACATTATATTAAACGATTAAACACTGAATTTTAAAAGTAAATTTTATTAATATCAGTAAGTCATAAAAATCTGTTGACCTGACGTTAACTAATTGCCATGACTACCAAATAAAAATAAAATTTAATCAATTAGGTAATTATGGAAACGCATGACTGACAAAAAAATGTGATTTTCAGTGATTAAAGTGCAAAAAGTGTTCGAACGAGAGATGCTTTTCCAAACTTAGAGCTCACGTCTGAATGAAAACTATAATTCAGTCAATACTTTGAAGCAATCACTGAAACGCATAGATTGGACTAAAAGTTATACAAAACTTATTATTTTAATCAAAATTTCTCTGATTTTGAAAATAAAAATATTTTGATAAAAATTAAGAATTTTTTTTAAATGTCTAGTTTAAATTTAGTTAAATTGATTAAATTTATTCTAAATTAGTTAAATCTGGGTATATTTTTAAGCATTAATAAATCGACATCTTATACATCTGACCATGCTTAAATTTTTAGTCTGTGGGCCATTGGTTAACATTTTAACATTTTAACTGTTTAATAAACATACAAAAGACAATATATCTGTAATGTCATAAAATTGAGCTTGGTCGACATTGCAAATATATTGTTTTTGTACAATTAACAAATTGTATAAAAGTTAACAAACATTTAGATTTTTTATCTTGTGCTCATCGTTGGATATGACCTAGCTAGGTACTGTCAAACCATCTTTGAAATTCTTTCCAAATTCGAAAATTTTTAATTTAAATAATTTTTAAAAATTTGTTATTTTTCTAAAACTTTTTTTCTTAATCATATGAAATAGCCATTAATTTGGAGCACATCCGCATCCCTACTGTCCCTACTATTGTTGCCAACTTTGCAATAATTATTGTTTCAAACTATAAATTAGTAATAATCGAAACATTTGTGAAATTTTATTAAAACAATTTGAAATTCAATTTTATACAACATTTAGAATTTGAAACAAAATAACAATAATTTGGATATAATTTTAAAAACAATTAATCGGTTTTATTGATAGCGTTTTCGGCAATCCTTGTAATCCAAAGCGAAATACGAGATCTCAAGCCTTTGTTATCTGAAAATAGAGTCAATGTCTGTATTGACGGCAGAAATACTGGAATTAATTGTTTGAATCGATTTAGTGGTAGAGATAAGTGGAGATCAATAGCTGATGAGATCACATCTGACCATAAGATAGTAAATGCCTGAGTGTCCTATCCGTGCAATTAGAATTCAAATTAGTTTAAATCAATTTCTATTAAACCAAACCTTTAATGAGTTATACCTTTAATATAAACTTTTCGCTGTCTTTAGACTCGTCGCCAATCACTTGAGTTTGTCTGTCATTCGAGCCCTTCTTCGAGCACTGGTGGGCACCGACAGTCTCGCCAGCAGTGGGTGGTATCGGCGAGTGTTGTGTTTTGTATCTCTTATACTCAGCCATCAAAGAGTGGATCTTTTTCTCAGTCGCCAAACCATACATTCGAACATCACTTTCGACACAATTGCCGACATTTTCTTCACTCAATTCGTTGTTTAGATCTGAATTGAATTGAATTTCAAAAAATTGTTTAATATTTCAATTATTGACTAATTATAGAAATTCACATTAATTTGATTTGATTTGAGAAAAGGGTACGGATTTGATTCAAACTTAATAAACAATTTATTCACAATTCGTGCTATTCTGCACTAAAGAGCTTGCTGATAAAATGATTAAATTAAATTATCACAAAATTTTAATGACTTATAGAATAATATTTTAGCTTTAATTTAAAATTAATTAATTATAGGTAGAAGCCCCCTGTCGGCCACCAGGCGTACTAATGTCTACTCACTTCTCTGGGCAACAGTGTTTAGTATTTTTTAATTTTAATTTTTTTATTACCGGTACTACGGGAATTGACGTAACACATAATGGGTTTGCAAATTTTAATTATAGTTTAAACTAATTGCTTGCTACATTTGCAAAATTAAAAAATAAATAAATTTCTCAAAATATGGAAAACACACAAAATGTACCAAAACTTTAATGAATTAAATAATTTATCAATTTTTAAAACAAATAATTGTACATCAAAAGCTGGGGCAATAATTCATTATCAAAATTATAAATATTATTGAAAAAATACTAAACACTGTTGTCCAGAGACATTTGAAAGGTAATCCTGGTGGCCGACAGGGAGCTTCTATCATTAATTAATTTTAAATTAAAGCTAAAATATTGTTCTATAAGTTGTTAAAATTTTGTAATATTTGAATTATTAATTTAATTTTTTTAAAATTAAATTATAATTTTATCATTTTATCTTCGAGCTCTTTAATACCACAAAATATAAGTTTACTATCGGTTGACTAAATTGCTATTTAAATAAAATTCAATCCATTCTTACTATTAATCGCTTCATTTGTTTGGCCACTATTTGTTCGACTATTTTCTCCATTTTGTTCGACAACTGTTTCAACGGTTTTATTCTCAAAAGTATTAATAGTTTTGTTATTCTTATTATTGGCAATAATTTCCATCAGTTCTTCGTTCGATGCCTGAAGAAAGTAAAGCGATTGATGACAGATATCATCGATAGTCAGCTCTTTGGTATCACTGGCCCTCATATGTTGCCTATATCTGTCGCACAATTCCACTAACGATTCGCGCAATTCGTTTCGATTGTCAACACTTTCATCAGAGCTTAAGAACAAACAAATGGCGAACCGAACCGACCAAACAAGTGATGAAAACTGATATAAATTGGTCGGAACTTCGCTTCGACTCATCTTTTGTATCAAAAACTTAAGGCCCGGTTTGGAGTCAAATTCAAATGATATTCTGAATAGGATTGACAACAAATCAATTTTAAATTAGATAAAGAGATCATTCATTCATTTGTTACTAATTTATAATAATTTTTGTTTTTTATTTATTATTCAAAATTATTTATCATGACAGATTATTTTCAACTATTTGGTTTTTGATTTTTTTTATTTTTTGCCCAAAATTATGAAATTTTCCCTAAATTGGTGCTAAATCCGGTTTAAATTCAGTTAAATTAAGCAAAATTTCATTATAATTATATAGGTTTTTTGAGCGTTTTTAGAAAAATGCCTCCCCTGACCTCCCCCCTGGATCGGCCGAACTTCTCAATCCCTGATTTAAAGCAATCACTAAAAATGACAAAATATCCCTGATCAAAATTATTTTATAAAACTACACATTAAATTGCTTTTATAATATTTTGTATTCAATTATAATTATACTAATCAGTAAAGTATTAAATAATAGAAATAATTCAAATGTCAATCAATACAAACCTATAGGAATGGCTCAATAACGACAATAAAATATTCCTTTGCTTTTCATTCATTGAGAGTATCGTTGGTTTCAAAGTCTGATCCGAAGACTCAATAAATTTCTCAATTTGAGGCATAACTGGTTTAATGCCCATTAGAAGCAGTGAAGACATTGCTTGCAATATAAGCCAATGACAGCTCAATTGGATTATAAGTACTCGAAAGGAGACACTTGAAGACAAAATGAGAAATAATTGTTTGAATTTTGAAAATAATTATTTCAAAATTTAAACCCAAACATAAAAACAAATTTCAAAATTATGTTTACGTCAAAGGAATGTTGTCTTCATTATTGATTAAAAAAATAAACGAACGGTTCTCTCCGATTGACATCAAATTAGCGGAACTGCAATTCTGGTCAGTTGTTCGCCATTTACTACTCGACTCAATTGGGTTCCGCTGAGCGTCCAATAAGAATATCTGTTGCGCTAATCGACATAACTGTTCGCTGTCTTCGTTCGGATCGCGTCTGGAGATCACCTGAATCTGATCCAAATCATCAAAAAACTGTTGGCTTTTATTGTCAAACACATCGACTAAAGCTGTCAACGACTCTAATGTTGTTTTGTGTGCAATAGAGAGACAATCGATTGCTGTTTGCCATAAGTTGTGATCAAAATGTGTTCGAACGGACAGTAGTATATGTCTATAGATTTTGATATATACAGTATTTTTGATCAATTATTTTGTTAATAAATACTTTAAATAATAATAATAATTCAACTAGTCCATATGTATAAAGTTAAACATCGTTCAATCATGTCAGAATATATAAAATAAGCTAAAGTAAAAATAAAACAAAATGATTTTCTAAGCTTCAGAGTGTTTACAAATGTCGACTAAAAAAGAATAAAACCTTGCTTGTTAAAAACTTGATAATTAAAATTTTTTTTTATATAGATTCTCAATTTTATAGTAATAGTTGAGACCTAACTATTACTAAAAGAGTATTAAAAAATTCTTATTCTGTATTTTAATTTATTTTTTAACTTTGTATTATTTAAAAATAACAAAATTGTTAAATATTTCAAAATACTTAAACACAATTGTATTCTAAACAAAACAAACTTGTGAAAATATTTTTTCAATCTTCATAAAAAAGGGCTAAACTATTGCTTAACACAAATACAAACTATACAAAAGTTGATAAATGAATATTAACTGATTTCAAAGCTCGAGAATAAATGGAAGAAAATGTGAGAACTAATGATAAAAATTTTAATTATATAAAACACTGTTTCCACAGAAGCACCGAATCATTAATTATGTGTCGTATCAGTGCTCAAGTGCTTACTATACTAACTCTTATTTAACTATTGATAGTAAGCTTTATTCTCTCTCTCTCTCTCTCTCTCTCTCTCTCTCTCTCTCTCTCTCACTCCCTCCCTCCCTCCCTCTCTTCCCCTCCCTCTCTCCCCCTCTCTCTCCCTCTCTATCTCCCCCTCCTAATAATTTTTATAATAATCTTTTAAATTCTGGTAAATTCTTGGAAATAATTTTCAAAATTTTCAAAGTTGTGAGAATATTTTGACTATACCCCCTAAATCCACCCTCTTTGGCTAAACATGCTTTAAATTTTAAAGTTTAAAATATAGTTCAAACATATAATAGATGGAAAAAAGTTTAATTTTGCCTGATAATAGTAAAACGAAAACTAAAAGTAAAAATTGAAAATGTGCTAGAATAACTTTTTTTTAAAAATATATTCATCATTGAATTATTGCTATGGTTTCATTTAAATAATTCAAATTTGATTTTCAGATAAGTTTTAGTTAATTTAGTCGAAAATTTTTAATTAAATTTTCTCTCAATTTCCGAATTTCAACATTAATTCTCTAATCAAAGAATGATTTTCTGTTTTAACTGACAAATGATTATTAAGGTATAGATAGCACCGAAAGAGTGGATCCAAAAAGTAATTACTGAATGAATGAATGATTGATTAATAATAAGAAAATTTAATCAAAAATAGACTAAAACTAATGTCGTTTAACACAATTCTATTGAAGTAATTAAATAACACTTTTAGTCAACAATACAAAACAATAAGTGATTTCAAAACTAAAGACTAAATGAGAGGAAATGTGAGAATAAGTGATAAAAATTTAATTATATTAAAGAGTGTTTCCACAGAAGCACCGAATCATTAATTATATGCCATATCAGTGCTGTGGCTCAGAACTACTCTCCGAGAGATGCTTCAGCTTCTTGTCATCAAAATATTTTTGGATTCAAAGTAATAATCAATTTATAGCTAATCAGTAATGTTTATAGAATTAAACTAATGACACATAAACTTATAGTTCTTACAAGTTAGTAATTACAGTACTTTTTAATTAATTATTAATTTTTAATTATCATTTAAAACATAGAAAACAGTTTCAGTTTGTTTATAGCAATATAACCAAAAATAACTAAATTTTCACAAGTAAATTTCAATAACGTATATTAATATTACTAATAGCCATAATGTGAAATTAGAAATAGTTTTAGTAATCAACCAAATGTTTACATTAATGTCTATTCTAATGAATGAATACATACTTTGATTAATAGAATTTAGTATATGTAAGCGATTTTAAACATGCAAGATTAATTAAATACAAATCTAACAAGAAATGTACAAAAATGAGACATTCAAAAGTGGTCAGAGATTTTGCTATTTATAAAAATTGTAAATAAATTAACCTGCACATATTATATCAAATACATTTTATATTAATTATTCTTCTATATTTAAATTCACAAATTAAATAAACATAAAAATGATTTTAATTTTAAACTTTGATAACAAAATCTACTTAAAGTCATGTTTTAATATAATATTAAATTAACACTTTTCAGTTAACTAAATTATTTAAAACGTCTAATCATTTAATTTAATTTTTATTTTAAACTTTTGTATTAATCAAAATTTAAAAATAAAATTCAATTTATTTTAAGTTTAATATTATTTTAAAACTTATTATTAAAAATATACAAGTTATCTTATATTTAAACTCAATATACAGTAGTTTTATTTAATTGCAAAATTTTTTACTAACTTCGAATGTAAAAATACATCTTAAATAAACTATATTAAGTAATAATTGCTACATATTTTGGTATAGTTTTTAAAAAATATATACTATTGGCATAAAGATCAATGAAAATAATAGTTAAAATAAAATAAAATCGAAATATTCTGACATAAAAACATAATTTTGATCTAAATTACGCTTAAATTTTTAGCTAAACTTAAAAAAATTAATTTATGAATAAATAGTTTTAAAAAACTTTAATTACTGACCGAATGCAGGCGCAACTCAATTTGGCCACAGATTCCGGATATTTGCCGCACAAACACTCGATATATACTAAAAGCGATTGCTTTAGCATCAAATCGATGCCAAAGAGTTGAGTTTCCGATAAGTCATAGCCATTGTAGTCGTAATTCAAGAGTTGGATTTGATTTACAATTAGATCAGCAGTCAGTCCATACAAGTGACGGACAGTTGACAGCGAGAATTGTTGGGCACAGGGATTGTCATCCAAATTGTCAACAAGTGTTCGGCTCATACGTTGAAGTGAAGGCAAAAGGATATGATTTGTGCAATAAATCGCAAAGTTTGGGCCTTAAGTGCACATTAATTGATAGATTTAGAGTAATATAATTATTTTAAATAAATGTACGAAAAATATCTTAATTTTTAAATACAATTTAACTAATACCTGGAATATCAAGCAAAGAATTGAACCAATTAAAAAGCATTTCAATTGCAGTTTTCTTATGCATTTGTTCGCATTTCTCTATGGCTTCCATCAACTCATCGACTAATAGAAACCAGACCTGAAGTATTCTGACCGGTCTGTCCAACATATCGAGCGTTACCTCAATTTTCAATTCGATTTCACAACTGTAAGACTTGCCAGAGAACTGACTCAAGTCTATTAGGTTAGAGTCGGGACAGGTATGGAGGCGTCGGGCCGTTGAAAACATAGGACAGGCAGGCATTTGATACATAGAGCGCAACATCGACTGGAATTGATGTAAATATTTGAGAGATATCAGACATAAATCGGGAGATTCTGTTCCATCAAATTTGTCTAAAAAATAACGAAATAATTATTTTATTTAATGTTTGAAAACCTATTAAAAATTTAATAAAATTACCGAAATTTGATTGATTTACAGTCGTTTGCGGAGATTTAATCAGTTTTAGAAGACATAGCAAACAATCGACGGCTGCGTTGGCAAACACCTGGAGGTTATCGGTGTGAAGGAAAGCCTCGAAAATATCTAAAATCACTCTCAACTGACGCACTCTTTCGGACTCGAGTTCCGCACAATTGGTCAAAAGTGGCGACACTTGTGGTAAACGAATACCGCGAAGAGCGCCAAACAAAGAACGCCAACCGCTCCGGATCTCTTCAGTGGTTCCCTCAACAAACTCACAAATTGAGCTAATTATCAATTCCTGAACATCAGAGTCACACAACTCGAGAAGCAATAGGTTTTCAAACGGCTTAAACAGGGCTTCATTGAAATGGAAGTGCGATAACTCGTTGTGAAGCGAGAGATGAACGTTAATAATGTCGTGTAGTGTCGATATAGACTTCTTAGCTACTAAGTGGTCTGAATGAGTGGCCGCTTCGACCAAGTGCTGGGCCACTACTGACCAACATTTCATAAAATGAAGAACCGGTCGACCACTTTTGGCACAACGGAGTATAACATCACTTAAACGGAACAATAGCAGCGATTTTCCTGAATAGTTGTTTCCGGAGTCTGACTATTGAGTTATTAATTACAAATAAAAAAATTCAATTAAATAATTGTTTAAATTAATTCAAGTTATATCAAAATTTTTACTAAATTTAATAAATAATAACTACATTTGTATGAATCGAAAGCTGATCTTTACTGCAAAGACAGAGTTCGGTTAGAAAGCCGTTAAGTGATCGCAAATTTAATTTATTGGCCGCGTCTTCGAACAACAGGTTTACCAAATGAGACAATATATCAATAATACGCTCTAATTGTTTGTCCTTTTAATTAAAACCCGATTCAATTGGCAATAAATTCAAATAAAAACTTTTTAAACAAACTTTTAAAATGCAATCCGTGGTCTGTGAAGTGGTCTCTGCAATCAAGTTCTGAATACAAGTTTCGGTATTAATCTCTTCGAACTCATTAATGCCGGGCATTGACGTCGAATCAAAATTTGGGCCAAAATTCATGTAAATCTCCGACTGTTTCGAAGACGAAGACCTGATTAATGACGACAAAGACGTACGAGTGCTGGTCAGCAGTGATGAATGTCTAGATGTGAAGTAGTTGTGCTCTAATTCCATAATATATTGACAACATTTGAATACATATCTCCAACAAGGGGTGCAATGGCTGCCAATTTCAAGACTACAACTTAACAATACCTAACAGTTATTCAAATAAATTGTTTTAACAATAAATTGCAAAAATATTAATTCGAGAGTGTGTTCTAAACCTGTAAACTCAAAACATGGGACGTATGTAAACTGAATGGCAATCGGTTTTTGATAACTTCAATAACACTTTTCCTAATCTGTTTAGTCGTCTTCTTACTGATTGAGCCATTGATTGGATTAGATTTGGTCTCAATCACCGATAGAGCTAACAATTCAAACACAGTATCACATCTCGACTGTAGACCTAATTGTATACAGAGTTTGGCCGCTATTTGCAGTCCGTCTAAACTCGTTGTTATCTTAGAGATAGAGATATAATAATTTATATATAAATATTAAAATTTTCAAAAATTAATTATCCAATAATTTCAACACAAATACCATATCTTTTTTTGAACTCATTGTTTTGCTATCTGTGCCTAACAGTACATTCAGTGCAATTGCATTACTGTATTCACTTGTGCTACAGTCGGCCCGGAATACAGTTCCCAAACATCCGAGTATTGTATCCCAAAATGCAGTCAATAAACGGCGAATCAGTTTGTAAGCGGCGGTCGATTCCGGAAGACTTTCTTGAATGGCATGACTAGAGTTGACAGCCTTTTCAAGGCGTCTATAATCGGACAACTGTTGCGCACCCGGTTGGCAACAATCGAGTCCATCGATGTCTTTTCAATTAAATTAAATCAATTTTAAATAAATTAAAATTTAAAAACAATATTGATTTGAAATACCGGTCAATAAATTAATGAGCGCTACATTTGACTGCTCTAAATGATTATAACCGGCGCTTTCCAACAGGTTATCGGCCAATACTCTCTGGTAAAGCTCAGCCAACCAATACGACGATATGTAGACTAAAATGCCACTGTTGTGGATGTCGTCAATAAATTCTTGCTAAATTCGTCAATAGCCGACAAAATGTTTTTTAAACAAAATTTATATATTTATGAGATGTTAGTTAAGGCATCGATTAGTTATATGAATACCTCTGTTAATGGAATAATTAAACAGGAATTTGCATAAAAGTTAGAGTGAATTAGCTTTAAATTAAGTAAAAGTGCCGAATAAGTGGACAGATAGATGCCGTCGGCATTGATAATAGTCATATGTGTTATAGAGCTGTCCTCTGATTGGTTAGTGGTTTCGGAATTCAGTTTCTGGTATTCGTATAAATCTGAAGAAACAGCAAAACAATAGTTTCGAAAAAAATTTGTTTCCATTTATTTGAATTGATTTATTAGAAAGTTAATTGAATGAAAGCAAAGCATGACTTTAGTAAATAATTAAAGAGATTAATAGGAAATACCGGAGCAATAGTTGGACGCAAACACCTGTAATGCCTGATCCGCTTCAATGGATGTCCGAAACGACAATAGTTTCGGTAAAAATACTTTTAAAGCATTGATAAAACGTCGCGCGTTATTCCGTTCCCAGTGAACACATTCGCCACTATTTTGTTGATAATTGGCTGCCATTTGACCCGATTCTTGTTGGCATTCGTTAAACACCTGATCCACATTAGCACAGTCTTCAAACTCCGGCCCTTCGGTACAACTAGTGTTAGAATTGGTGAACGACTTCTGATATTCTTCGACTTCTTCATAATTTGTAGAAATGCTCTCCATTTTTGTCAACTCTTTAGTCGTTAACTCATCACTACTGTTCTGACCATCTAATGAGTCATTAATTACAATATTTGTGTTAATAATCTCGGATTCATTCAAAATATCATTATTTTCGAAACATTCGTTGTTATCCACGTCTTGACTACTCTCAGGATTACTGTCCGTAGACTTTGAGCCCAATATTTCTCTTAATTTCGATTTGTATGACTCAACTCTAAAGTTTCGCAAATTATTATCAATCATCTGATGCGTAGGCGCGGGCGGTCTGTCCTCAACCACTTCTTCACCCGTTTCGGTCATCTCGTCTTTGGCGTCAAAACCAACAATTCGTTTCTTCAATATCTCAAATGAAACTCTGGTTTGAAATTCAAAATAATTTAAATTCGTTTGAATCGGATCTGATTTCGACATTCGGTCGCAATTATTGCGAACATCAAAGCCCTCGAACTCGGCGTCGGCGAGGGTTGGGTAGAGTCTATTGATGTGTTTAATAGTATCGAAATTCAGATCTGAAGTCGAATTACAAATCGATTGCAAAGAACGCAAAAATGTAACGATCGCTGAAATACTCGATGAAGAGATTTGCGGATCAGTTGAAAGACTACATTCTTCGAGTGAATCCAAAATTCTAAACAAAATAAAAATTAACTTAAATTTAAGCCAACAATTGGGAAATGCATTACATATGCAGTAAATCCAAATCCTTAGATCGAGAACTTTTACCAAAACACTCAAACGGCTCAATACTGGCCGTCACTACTAATGCTGTGCTCTTCAAAACCTATTAAACAATAAAATAAATTTCTGAAAAAACTCTAAATAATTATATTATTAAACAATTTCTAAACAATTTGTAAACCTCTTGAACCCATTTAAGCGCTTCTAGTCTTTGAGGAACTGGAGGATAAAGTAGTATTCGGTGAAACAGGGATTCTAATGCAGGTCTTAATGAACTTATTCTACCAAAAAGTCTAAGCAATTCCGAAGCAATTCTGTTGTAAAAAATTAATATTTTGTATAAATCAATGCAAACATAAAATAAAATTTCAAATTACTTAAAAATATATCTTTTGTAGCAATTGGTCGTATTTTTTAATTTAACGATAGACTCAGACCCCCGACCCATTTGCTTAGCATCGGGTGAAGACGAGGATTCCTGGGTTTTCATTGAAATTTGTGTCAAATCATTAGCACTTAAGTGCTTAATCATAACCGGAATTAGAATTTTCCTAAAAAATATTTTAATATTTAAAATATAATTAAATTTAAAATTAAAATTAAAACAAATAAATTGGTTCTGAAAGCTCTCACCAAATGATATCAACGATTACTTCATTAATAATCGGCGAATCCTTAGGTATTGTAATAAAGATATAGTGAATGGACTTCAATAGAACTGCAATACTGTTCTGATTCTCATTTAGTTGTAATTTATTAGTTATTAGATTAAAAAGTGGTATAACTTCTTCGTCCAAACAATTCGAATTCGATTCGGTTTCAGTCGATTCGCCACTAATGCAGTATTTGATGAACTGATGACAGGCCTGACTGGCCGTCGCTTCAATCGCTATTTGATGGTTAGCCGACTGTGCGCTCAGTTTACAACACATTTCGACTATATCTTCGATATTATCGACAGATATGAGCGATGGTATAGAACTCGACATTTCCGTCAGAATCGATAAGAGTTCCAATTGTGTCGACTCTTTCTGGAACTCAATTACTGATGATATGCAGTCTATCAGTTGTGACGGCAGTTGTTGTTCGTCTTCTTTGCCTTTCGAGAGACAATAATTCGAAAACAATTTATCCCTTTTTTACCATAATTTCAAAATACAATAATTTGTAAACAATTAGAAATGTTGTCGACTCACAGTTGACGGCCCAATAGATCTGTTGCCTAATCATCAATTGTAGACCATTTACAGACAATTGAATTAATTTTTGATTAACTTTATTGCCACTAATTGTGAGACACAATCGAAACACTTTAAGACATTTATCTCTCACTTCATTCATCGGTAATCGCATTAATGAGCTTTTGTCGCAAATTATCTCTAAATTAATAAATTTATATTAAAAGTATAATTCAAATAACTTTTAAAATATATTATTTATAATTAAATCAAATATTGTATTAACCGATCGCTTGATGTGATTGACTGACAATTTGTGTTAACTTCGATGACTCGCTTTCGGTCACTATTTTACCCAAAATCTCATCCATTTCTTATGGGATTTGTTGTTTCAAATAATTACTATTTAAAAAAATCATTAATTATTTAAATTTTAAGTTTAAATACACATTAAATGTAAAACTAAATCCAATTGAAATAATTACACAAAACATATGGAAATACAATATTTATTATGATTTTTCACATTTAAAAAACTACAATCAGTTTCTATAGAAACCAAACAATAAATATAATATTGCTGTAAAACAGTTCATATATTATGTCAAACAGTTTCAAAACACTTGAATCAAAACAATCAAATGTACTAGATACAATTTGACTTATTAATTATTATTGATTAATAGTTCGAAACTAATACAAAATTCGAGCTTGTTAAGTTAGATAAACAGATTTATCTATTAGACATATTCAGATAAATTTTGATTAAAGATAATAATTGGAAATAAATATAAATACGTTTTCTATGTTTTTGACATTTAGTATAAACAATATTAATATATTAATAGACTTATTGTCAGATTTAAAGATCAGACGATTTGATACGTTTTGTAAATGAATTGAAATTTGAGTAAAGATCTAAAGTTTAAATACAAAAACGAATCGAAATAACATTTAATATCATATAAATACGCATTTATTTGTATTAATATAAAGTCTACTCTCGATGTCATCGCGAGTTAATCAGCAATTAAGCGAATCGACGAAAATGAGTGCAAAACGTAAATCGATTCGTTTGAGTAATCATTTGAATTGCAATCTCAGATCACAAACACTAATCAGAAATCTTTGCAAAACAACGCGTTTTCCAATATATTTATTAAATAAAAGTCACAAATATTCTAAACAAACAATGCCTTCGAAAGAGGACTTAATTTCGTATTTACGGCAATTAATAAAATTGATTCATAAATACGTACTAAAACGTCGGCAACAGTTGGCCGAACATACGGTCGATTTCTCGGTCGGCGATTGCGACACTACTCGAGATGACTCCAACACTGTATTACAAATCTTAGAGTAAGTATTCATTCACTTTATGCTTATCTCCGTTAGTATGCGCTGAGAATACCGGCGCTGCTCTAAACCGTCGGCACCCGACGTGAAACAC
>JAQFXP010001644.1:0-18263 GCA_034693685.1 Belba bartosi
CGCTAGGGGGGGGGATAAATCCAAATTTTCAAAATCAGGGGGGATTTTTGCCTGATCCCCCCCCTTCACAATCCCTGAATTTAACAGTTTTGAAACTACACAGTTAATTTTTTATTTTATTTAATTTTATTAAATAAGACACAATTCTTGTGTGTTAAAATATATTTTTAAACTGTTATATCTTTGACATTATGCAATGTTATTAATAAACATTACTATTATACTGTATAATTAAATTTATAATTAAATTATATTTTTAAAAATGCTTTAAATTAAAAATAAATACAAATAACATTTCAATACTTTTTAACAGTTAATTTGCTTATATTTTATTAGCCATAATTTGATTAAAGTATAATGTTTATTTTTTTCATTATGTTTATTCTGTCATATTTATATATTTTAAAATATATAATTTAAATAATTGCAACAATAATAATAAGTGAATAAAATATATTTTTATCTAAATTTAATAAAGGATATTAAACATCGAAAACCTTTTTTCCACTAATAACAAAAATTAAAAATTTATTAATAAATACTAAATAATTTTGTTTTTTATAACGCAGTTTTAATATAAATTATATATTTACTATTTTTACTTGTTAAAAACAAACTTGTTAACTTGCGTACAAAATTTGATATAAATTTTAGACAAAATTAATTTTAAATAAGCTTGATTAAATATCTCAATTTTTGTTGGTGTAAAAATACAATACTAATAGTTTGTAATTAATGTTAATTATTAAGAAATTTATTGAATAAAGTGCGAGAAAAGTGTTTGGAATAACATATATAATGAACACAATGTTTGCTATTATTACGTCTGAAAAACACAATTGCATTCGAGTCATCATTATATACACTATTCAGGGAAACCAATATTTGTTATTTGTTTTATATTTTATTTTATAGTTATATTCACTGTTTTCGATGAGAAAACTAACCGTTTGTTTGACCGAAACTAAACTTTTTTTTTTATTAGATGTTATAATTTACTTGAATTTTGTAGCGAAAACTGAATAATTGAATTATCAATGTTTGTACTAAAATTTGTTTGTATTTGTACAAGTTTATATATATCAGATTTGGATTCTAATTTATTTGTTAATTATTATGTAATTAAAACATAAAGAATGTATTAAAGTTTTATTTTAATTTATTAAATGCACAAAAACTTTAGTTAACTTTAGCTGGGAATTAATTCAAGAATTGCAAAGATTAACATGTTCTTTAAATATGTTTATTGCGTTTAATGCAATTTTTAAATACAAATTATAATTTTTATCTTGCTAAACTAATTTTTAAAATAATTTTATTCTATAATAATTCTTTTTAATAGTTACATTTAAATTTTTTAAAAATTAATTTTTACATTTTAAAATTACATAATAATTACAATAAATATATTATAATTTTTTTAAAATTACAATTTACTAAATTTGCTTATTAAATTTTTAGTGTTTACTATATTAAACAAGTAAAATAGTAAAATAATAAATTATTGTATATTATATATATATATAGAAATTAATATATAGATTAATAATTTTAAAATATTTTTCTAAATATAATTTTTAATATAACAAAAAAAATACTCTTATGTATAATACAGTATAAAATTATTTTAAAAATTGTTAAATACACATTTTAAACTTGAACATTGCAAGCAAAAATTGTTTTAACTTTATTAGTAAATTACGATTAAAAAACTTAGCTATCGATCGGAAAAGCAGTGAACAGTAGTTAAAATTCTCAGTAAAGAGACGATTGGTATTACAGTCTGTTATATCTTATTTCGAGGAACTTATTGTTCATTAGCCGTCGATCTCTGTTCGAGACAATCGACAATCACAACAATTATATATATGGTTTATATACGTATATATAGAGACAAATTAGAGAATAAGTGCTCGAATTAATCATTTTAGAATTGCATTTACGAGAACATGCTCAAGATTAATTTTACTTATCTAGTACAAAAGTTGATTGTAGTTTTTATTTTTTTTAATGATAATTCATTTATATAACTAAAAGATTATTTAATATAATTTAATTGTTAATTAAACTAATTAACTTTTTTAGCTATATAAATGAAAATTTAACATTATATAAATTAAACTATTATTATACTTAAATAAAAGTTTTGTTTATTGTTCTAGCACAAATTTTAAATAAAAACCAAACTTATCTTATTAGTTTACAATATAGATTGGCCACTATCTGTGGTATTCAATTAATAATAACTTATTAAATATTATTAATTAAACAGTTTTGGATACTATCTACAATCTTTTTCAACAATTTTTTGTCTTGCTAAATTGAATTCTAGTCATAAAATAACTCAAAAGCATTCAATGAGACAATTAATTAAACCAAAAGTTGATAATAGAAAGAAGTCGGCAAATGGATAGTTAGCACATTTTTATTCATTTTTAGTTTAAACTTTAAATTAGCATGCTGTATCAAATATCAAAATTTTTCTATTTAGATTTTAACTTAAAATAAATAGTCTATTAGCAAAAATCTTCTTTGAGTATGACACAAACTCAGAGATCGAGAAGGTCGGCCGATCCAGGGGGATCAGGAAAGGGATTTTTGTCGAAATTTTGGCCAAAAACCTAGGGGGGGATCAGGTGGGGAATTTTTGTTGAAATTTTGGTCAAAAACCTAGGGGGGATCAGGTGGGGGATTTTTCCAAAAACGCTTTAAAAACCTATATATTTATGATGAAATTTTGCTTAATTTAACTGGATTTAAACCGGATTTAGCACCAATTTAGGGAAAATTTCCTAATTTAGGGCAAAAAACTTAAAAAAATTGCCGAGATGGGATAGCTTTTCTCGGACTAAATGATAGGGGGAAGGATAAATCCAAATTTTCAAAACCATGGGGGATTTTTGCCTGATCCCTCTCCTTATCGATCTCTGCACAAACTTAACCTTGAGCTTTCAAGTTTGTTTTGAGCCTACATAGAATGACAACAATACGTTGTATTATTTATATAAAAAAAACGATGAGAGCAAACTAGTTTATACAAATAATATAAAGTATAACATACAAGTATTTAAATCCAAATAATAATAAAATTTATTAAGGCTTGAACACGAAAAGCTCAAAAGTATTAGTTATTTCAAATACAAATACTTCAAATAACTTATTTGCTATTCATATGATTTGCCACTATTTTTAATGTAATAAAAATTTTTAACTTTTATAAACTTTATTCGACTGCAAAAACACAATTAAATAAAGATATAAAAACATATAACGTATGTCTGGAAATGAGTGAAACTACCAGTTAGTCTATGAAGGCTATCATCAGAGTATTAGATTAACAGACAATTAAATGAATATTAAATTAAAAACTGATTTTATTGAAGATTTTTAGTGTTCCGTTGGAGACAGCCAGCAAAGTTTTTGGGTTTATTTGGCCAAATTAGGAATGCTATTAAAAATATGCAAAATTGATATTATTTTAATTTTGAAAACCACATTAATTAATTTAATCTATTGAAAATTATCGTAATGAAAAGTTACTTATCGCAAATTAAATTTATATAAAATCTAAATAAATTTGAAAAACAACTTGATTGAAAATATCAAAAGTCATTATAATGTAATGTTATCTCAATATAACTTTTACTTAATATTACTTAACTTTAACTTAATATAGACTAAGAGTGAATTATCTCTTTTAGTCAATTAGGTATAAGTTATACATTATTTTCTGAATAGAAATTAAATTTTAAGAAATTTGTTGAGAGAGAAACCGGTTGTTTTCTACCAAACATCTCATCCCTGGATGGGAGGCATAACTGCATCGATAGGTTTGGCTAAAAATACCAAACAATGGCTCCAAAGCAAGTGGTGTAAACATAACCAGTATTTAAAGGTTTCTAACCATGTGCTCAAATGTTGTCAAATATCTATAGTTTTTGTGTCTGATAATTAGTGTCTATAACAATGTAAAATAGATGAGAATATTTGCACCATGTTATATTTTATAACTTTTTTTTAGTTGATAAAATTAGATTAAGTTTAAGGTCAATTTTAATTGTTTTTAGATTGTATTGAATAACTGCATAAGAAAAGTAAAATTTTTCGATTATTTTCTAATTCTGTAAAATACGCCACTTATTGATTATGCATTGAATAAAAGTTATTTAAAAGTTTTTTTTGTTATATAAATATCATTTGATTTGGTTTGACTTCTGATTAAAAGGTTTGACTGATTTTTTTAAAACTATTAATTTCTTTGTTTTGTATTAGTTTTTAAGCAATTGTTAGAAATTATTAAATATAATAAAACTAATTAAAGTGTTTTTTTCAGCAAGCACTCATTGAATATTGATTAGTCGGTCAATAAACATACCAGTTCAAGTATGTTATCAATTTAAATTTGTTTTATTTTTATTTAATATTCGTAATACCGGTGCGTGTCTATTTGGTTAAATATGCAAGATACAAATAAGTTGAATACTGTAATATTGTTTATATTATATATAGATTAAAAATAAGTTTTTAATCAATTTTAATTTTAGTATCAAATGTATAGTTAATTTATTAAGTAATCTATTATTTACTCTTAAAATATCAAAAGTTTATTCTTATAAAACATTTAGATTTAATTTAGCTTTTTACTTTTTTAATATAAAGTACACGTACAAGATGCAAACATATTTTTTATAAACTAAATTAAACTGATTTTTAAAATTTTAAATGCTGCTAATTTATTCAACTAGCAACACCATATCAGATGCGTTAATGATATAGCATGTTAGTTTAATAAATTTTTTATTATTTTTATTGTTTATTATATAAATATGAATCACTAATTTCATCATTGAATAAATTCTTAAACTCTTATTTTTGTATCATTCAAGCTTGTACAGCTTTCTAATAAATGTAAACAATACAAAACACAAATTAAAAAACATACCAATGTAATATTAACATGAATTACAAATTTAATTACAAAAAAATGTTTATAATTTTTCTCAAACTATTCAAAAATATTTTTACTAATTATCAGAAAATGTTTTATCAAATGTATTATTGAATGCATTAGAAACCACATATCAATACAGAGGCTAATAAAGTGCAAAATGTTATCAATATTTGATTGATAACAAAAAAAACTTATGTAGACTAATGAGGGAACAATTTTTCTGCCATTTTTTACGTTGCGTTTAATTGTGTAGTTATTTATTAGTTTGAAAAAAATTTAATTTCTTGCAATTAGTATATTTCTGATATTAGTTTTGACAAGACAACATTTACATACATGTACATATTAGTAATAAATTAATAATTTATCTATTGATTTAAATGTATTAATTTCAAAGACAGTATTACAGTTCAAGCGACTAAATAATATTTAACTTTTCAATTGAATTACTGATTAATAATATTTATTATAATATTAAATATTAACTAATAGTTTGCATTCAATTCATAAGTGTTTTGTGAACTTTAAACTTATTGACAGACAAAGTGTGATATATTTTGGGCGAAAATATAGCCTAAAAGTTGACAATTAATGTGAAAAACTGAATAAACACAAAGAAAAAATGATGAGCATGCTAGTGGCTGCAATCCGGTCAAAAAACAAGCCAGCTAAACATGACACAGGGCTAATTATGCGGTCGAATTATCCCCAATACCCGCAATACGTACTCTATGATGTGTGTCATTATGTTTTTGAGTTTATAATTCTAATCAGTAGTGAATTGTTTTCTGTTCCCTATATTTCAATTGTTTAGCTAAACAATCGATTTATATGAATTGAAATTTTGATTTCGATTTTGATTTTCATGTCTTAATATATAATTTTATTTTTCTGTTGCGTTATGTATATACAGAGCGACGGCGACGAAGTCGAGTGCAATCTCTCAACAATGAAGATGTCTTATGGCAGTAGTAGTAAGACTGGTCTAACTGATACAATGGACAGGTTAGTTTTATAAAACAATTTGTATTGTTCGTTTCTGAATAATTTATGTTTAAATACTTTTTTATCCAATTTTTTTCCGATTCATTCGTTATGTTTGAAAATTGTTTGGCATTTGTTTTTGTGAAAAATATAGATTTTATTTTTGTTACTTTTTAATAATTAAATTTAATACAGTTTATTCCGTTTAATATTAACTTGTTTTTTGTTGTTGTTGTAATTTTTCGTTTATAGTAAACAACGTGCCATGAACATAATTTTTAAATTAGATATAATCTAGTTTAGTTTATTTTTTAGTGTATATCCGCTTATAATAAATAATTTTTTAATTGCTTTTTACTCAACTGGGAATTGACTGTAATATTATATCAATTAGATTAACATTAAATAAACAAATTTCTTGGTCATTGAAAAATGTATTTTTAATTCATTTAAAAAAATGCAATTTGACTAAAATATATTCTAGGTTATTTTATATTTTTATCTTGATTAATGTATATTTTTAAATACAGTGACAACTTTAAATTCTAAAATGTTTTAAGATTAAATTAAATTAAATTAAATCATTTTGTCTGGCTTAAAATTTAAATGAATAAAAACTAATGTTTTACTAGATAAAATAAATATTGACAATAACTAAACGGATAATCAATGCAAAAAAATAAAATAAAAAAGTTTTTATAAATATTTTTAAACATTGAATAATATTTTGAAATCGAAAGTATTGTTAAGACTAACAAAAGGAAAAACAAAATATTGTTTTGAATTGATTGCAAACAAAGCTGTCGCTAAAAGCCAGACATGAAATCATTAATCGCTCTAATTCTCAATTTTATTATAAAATCTGAATTTTGGTTAAAAAAAAGTCTAACAAAACATTTCGGACGCAAAATAATTGTATGAATGAAAATTATATAACTTTTTAAATTATTTTATAACTTTTCCAAACATTTCAAAACTTTTTGAACATTTCTGAACATTTTTGGTCAGAAAACTGATCGAAAACTTAGTAAAAAAGTCAATTAAAATTTTTCCCACAACTTGTTTAAAATAATCAATATTTAAATGTTTTCAAAAATATTTCCTATGCTTTGATATGTAGTTCGAGAAGAGGTTTTTGGTATAACAGGACAACAATGGAAAAGCATTTAATTACTTTAATCGGAACTCTACTGGTGGTCACAATTGGTCTTATGATAGCCGCAGGGATAATGTCTTATAATAAACAAATCACCTTGGTCTTTCTTGCTGGTATTTATTAATCACGTGTTTATTTTATTATTCTATTTTATGCTTTATATAATTAATTTTTGTATTTTAGAATAATAAAGTTTTTTTGTCAATTGAAACTTGTTTATATTTTTGACAAATAAGACAAATATAGTGTTTTTTATTTTATCTAGTCTATTTTAAGATATATATAAAAATAATTTTGTTAAAATACATAAATATTATTATCGATAGATTTAATTTAATTCCAAAAAATATTAATTTTTAACTTTTGAATTCAAAACTTTATTGTGCAGAATATTCTTGTTAGATAATAAATTTTTAAAAATTGTTTTTAAAATTTATTAGAACTATCCAAGGTCGGCCGATTCATGGAGCATAGTTAGGGGTAAAATAACTAATTTTTCTTAAAACCTTCAGGGTGGTTAAACGGCAAACATTTTTTTAATTTTAGTAATTTAATTTAATTTAAGTGAAATAAAACCAAATTTAGGCTAAATTTAATTAATTTAACTGGATTCAAAATAAATTTAGTCATTATTTACTCTAAAAACTCAATAAATTTGCCAGATAATTTTTGCGGCCAGATAAACTTAGGAGGGGCAAAATGAATATTTTTTTATTATTCTACTTTTTTAAATCAGGTGAATATTTTGTTTATACTATCCAAGACTAATCCTAAAATTTATTTTTAGATATTTTTTTAAAAGTATATATATTCCCAATTAATTCGTATAATACTTAAAGTTTTTATAAATAAATTTATTATTAATACAAAATTTAAGTCAATTAATGCATTTGGTATTTACAGACGAAAACTCAACACAAAATCCGTCCACAATTGCCGACATATCAAACCAAACCCTCCGTCCGTCGGAACAGACATTTATGTCAACCACTAGTGCATCGAACCTAACAAGGATTGGATCAATAGTTGATACCATAAGTCATAAACAAAACCAATCCTTAAATTCAAATTCAATTATATATGATATCAATAACGTTATGGACAAAGAGAACAGTCCACCAAATCTTAAACCGGACGACATCTGTACGACCAATGCGTGTCAATTGGCCGGTATTATCATCAAAGAGGCGATTGATGCCAAAGTTGATCCGTGCGATGACTTTTACGCGTTTGCCTGTGGGGGTTGGATGGCCTCACATACCATTCCGGCCGATAAGTCACAGTTCGGTAGTTTCGATGAAGTCGACGAAAAACTGAAGGCTAGTCTCAGAGAAGAGTTGAGTCAACCGTCGAATAATACCGATTCTGATTCTGTCGTCTTTGCGTCCGATCTCTATAAGGCCTGTATTGATGAGGGTTTGTATTGAATGAATTATTTTGTTTTATTTATTTTATTAATTTTTTTGGTTTAATTTTGTGTTCTTTACAGTAACTGTCGATTCGCGTGGAGTCTCACCACTGATAACAGCATTGAATTCAATCGGCGGTTGGCCTCTGATGGGCAACTCGAGTGTATATAAGGATACGGGTTATGATTGGAAGGACTCGTTGACCAAACAATTGGCTCAGTTTGGGCTGAATGTCATTTATTTGATTACAGTACTCCCCGATGCTAACGACACGTTAGTTAATAGAGTTAATGTGAGTTATGGATAGTTATCATAACATTTAAGTCAGACATAATTATGATAAATTTATTCCTTTGAAAATTTAAATTTATATTTAGTTACCTTGGTAGGTTTTGACGAGTGTAAACCTAATTTTTTATCAAGTTAATTTTATAATGAGCAAGTTTTAATCTTTGCCAACTGTTCCATTTTCTACACCTGTCTCTCAGTTTAGAAAAGTTTTGTTATGTTTGACATAAGTTTTGTTCTGAAATTGTTTAATATATTGTTTTTTGAAATATAAAAATATTTATCATTTGTTTATGTATTTACAGTTCGACGCATCCGGGTTTGGCTTAGGCCGGAATCAATTGGTAAATATGAGCCAATATCCCGATATAGTGAACGCATACAAGAAGTATATACTCGAAGCGGCGCTTCTATTGGGCGCTAAGAACGACAGCCAAACACATCAAGACATCGAAGATTTGGTCGCTTTTGAGTCACAATTGGCTACCGTATGCATGCATTGACTCAAAACAAATATTTAATTCAATTTAAATAAAATAAAATTTTTTTGTTTAGTTTTCATTACCACAGGAGAAGAAGCGAGATTCGAGTGTTTGGTACAATCGGATGTCATTCGAAAAGTTCAATCAATTAACCGATAATACCGTCGATTGGCTAAACCTAACGAACAAAATATACGCTAAAATCAATTCTCCTATTGATGTGAAAAGCGATGAATTGGTTATCGTTTATGACATCGATTACTACAAACAAGTGACGAAACTATTGCTAAAAACCCCGAATCGAGTCGTCGCCAACTACTTGGGCTGGATGTCAGTTATGAGTCTCGGCTCGTATACGATCAAACAGTTTCGAGACATTGAGTTCGAGTTCAATCATATTGTGTCGGGTGTGGAACAGGAGGATGAGCTCTGGCGGGTTTGTATCAATCAGTTGTCGAATAGTCTTCAATACGCCGTCAGTCGTCTATACGTCGATAAGAATTTCTCACAACAGGACAAACAAGAGGTTTAACTAAAGATTCTTTTTAACAATTCATTATTTTTTTGTTAATTTGTTTGAAAATTATTCCGTATTTAGGCCACACTTATGATTAAAGACATCAAAGAATCGTTTAATGAGTTAATAGTCGAAAGCGATTGGTTGGACGATATCACCAAAAATAAGTCATTAATCAAATTGAATGCAATTAAACAAAACGTCGGATATCCTGATTGGATGCTAATTAATGCCGAGTTAGATAAATACTATAATCTGGTAATAAATATGAACATGAAAAAATTACTGAAAAAATTAATATCTTATTCGTAAAACATAATATTCAGACACAAAAAGTTGATCCGAAAAAGTCATTCGAAAGTATACTATACTTACAATACAATTTGGTTTTGCGTGAATTCAAACAAATTAGAGAAGCCGTTAATCTTAGTCTTAGGTGAGAATTAAAAAATAATAAATTTTTCAAAATTATTTCAATTGTTTTCAAAACTATACCGAAATAGTTGGCCAATGCCTCCGGCGATAGTGAACGCCGCGTATGAGCCGACACAAAACTCGATTAGTAAGTCTACTATTGGCTAAATTAGCAAGTTCAACTAATTTTTAATGTTTTCAACTCAAGCAATACCGGCTGGTATTCTAAAGCCACCCTTTTTTGATAGTCAAAGACCCGCTTATCTCAACTACGGCGCTATTGGACTGGTATTGATGTCTAATGTTTTTAACATTGTTTTATACTTTGATTAATAATTGTATTAATAGGTTGTCGGCCATGAGATGACCCACGGATTCGATGACGAGGGTTAGCATTGAATTGATTTATTTTGAGTAGTTTTTGAAATTAGTTAATATTGGCTTTGAATGGATTTTTTGTAGTTTTTGAGTTTAAAGTTTATATGGATTTAGTTTAATATTTATCAATGTTTTTGCTCCAAAGGCTCACAATTTGATTCAAAGGGAGATTTGATAAACTGGTGGACAAAGGAAATACACAATCGGTTTGAATCAAAGGCCGAGTGTTTTATCGACGAGTATTCGAGTATTATTGATGAGACGGTCAAAATGCACGTGAGTTAGGCTTTGGTTAATTTGTATTGATTACTATTTTTTTGATTAAATAATATATTTTGGCCTAAAATAGCTGAACGGAAACAATACGGTCGGTGAGAATATCGCCGATAATGGAGGGCTGAGAGAGTCGTACAGAGCGTATATGGCATACAAGCAAACTCACGGCGAACCACAACGGCTTCCCTATGTCTCCGAATACACACCCGAACAACTCTTCTTCCTCTCGCACGCGAATGTCAGCCAATATTTAAATTAATTTTTTTTAATTACTTTTGATTTGATTTTTAAAAAATTTTGATTTAGACATTAGTTTCGATTTTAGGCATAGTTTTGACTTTTTATTTAGTTTTGATTTTAGAATTAATGCATTTTTTACGCTTAACCCTCAGGTCTGGTGTAATCTGATGAGACCGGAAGCGCTGAAGAATCAAATCCAATACAACCCACACAGTCCGGCCAAATACAGAGTCAATGTTCCCGTCTCTAACTTCAAGACGTTTTCTGATGTCTATAACTGTAAACCCGATTCACGAATGAATCGAAAGGATAAATGCGTTTTGTGGTGACCGACGACATAGTCTGCACTCGATTTTCGGTTTTTTCTTTCGATTAAATTTTATTTTTAATTTAAATATCTTTTTCGTCGAATAGTTATAATTTTTTTCGATTTTTTTCTAATAATTTGTTTTTAAATTATTTAACTTTAATTTTTTTGTATCTATTTTTATCGGATGTTTAATTAATTTGATTAGTATTTTGAATAAAGTTTAAATAATTTTTTATTTTTGTTGCTTGTTAAAATTATTTTTAGTTCGATTTAAATGTGATTGGTTGTTTTTAATTTATTTCAGTAATTTTATGCACATTTTTGGCTAATATTTCCTAAATTCTATTTAAACTTATTTTTTAAGTAAGCTAGTTTAAATATTTTTTAATTAGCGCATGTTTTATTTGAACTTGCAACTTTATTATTATTTTAAACTCATTTATTCCAAATATAGAAAAATTTGTTTATTAGTGAAAGCATTTTATTACTTATTTTTTAAATTTAACGATATTTTCGAATAAAATAAAATTTAATCAAAATTTTGTTGAATTAGTTCAATAGGAAAATATGTGAAATAAACTAATAAATTGTATACTTTTGGAAATTATAATAACTTTTACAAAATATTAAAATTATTTAAAAGCATTTTAGCCGATATTTTCAATTCAATCAGTTGTCGAACTGAACACTGGTTTCGATAACATTGTTGTCGTTCTTATCGACATTATCTGGAATAAAGTGTCTGACCTTCAGGTGCTTACGAAGAGTCGATAATCCGTACAGTTTTAGCGGACATTTCGGACATTGAACTAAAAACAAATCAAAAATCAATTAATAATTCAAATCATAATTCAATACCAAATACGAAAAAATCTATTCAAAACTTTAAATCAAATATAAGACAAAAAAAAATATAAATTAATAAACAATTAAACAAAAAAATAATTTAAATAAATATTTTAAAAAATAAGAATTTAAAAAATAAATAAAACAATCAAACAATTGAATACCAAATCCAGTCTTAAATCTATTATTAATGTGTTTTAAATTATGAGACGTTTTTCGATTAAATAATCGATTATTTCGAACCACTTTCGGTGCATTGGAAGCGATGTTAACTCGTGTTCGGTTAGTGTCAACCAATTGCTCAAAAGTCGACTTCAATTCCGATTTTTCTCTTTCGTATCGTTGGAACAGTTCTTGATTCAAGCGCTTCTCTTCGGCCACTGACTGATCCGCTTTGAAGCACTGGTCGGCCATCTGTTCGAACTGTAGTTCGAGTTTATGACAAATTTCGAGCAATTGTTTCGACTTTTTAGCCAACTTTTCGTTGTCTGCACTCAAAGCCTCTATTTTACAATTCAAAGCCTCGGTTTGAGTCAGACTTTCGGCTACTTTCGGCATATTTTCAACCAATTGTTCGCTAATTATCGACTCTTTCGATACAATTACTTCAAGTCTGGGCTCTGACGACAGTTTGCCATCTTTTCCGTCATTTACTTCTTTAGGTATTGATTGCATTTCATTGAATTGTTGAACGAATTGATTGTTGAGTTTTAGACGCATTTCCTCTTCAATCCGAACTAACTCTTCGTTCAAATTCAAGACTTTTGAGTTCAAAATCGAGTTCTCAAGTCTGAGCCGTTGATTATGTTTAGTCAACATCTGTTTGTCAGCATTTAGTGTCTGCAGTCGCCGACCCATTGTCCGATCTCTGACCCGATCTCTGGTCTGAGTTTTCTTGAACCGATCCAAACATCTCTGTTTCTCTTTTTTGATTGTCTTAAGAGTCGATTCCATTTGTTTTCTATAGTTCCGTTCAGAAGTCAATTCATCGGATAATGTCTTTATTTCATTCATTTTAATCGCATTCAAACAAATCAATTGTTTCTCACTTTCGGACAATTTTCGAATCAAATCGCGATTTTCGGCGCCTTTTCGGACGACCTCTTCGTTCAGATTCTTGACTCTCGACTCAAATTCTTTGTACTTTTGGTTTAATTTTTGATTTTCGGATTTGTAGAACAGATTCAGGCCTTCGATTCGATTGCGTTTTTCCCGAAACTGTTGAATGTCTTTAAGCATCCGATCCCTATCGGCGACCAATGTCTTCACTCTTTCGCTCAACTCTTGATTTTCGGTCTCCGTTTTGGCCCAATTCTGGACATCGTTTGCAAACTCTTCGGCCAATCGTTGCTTTACTCGTTCGACGCCTTCGAGCTCTGATTCGAGTTTAGTCTTCATCTGCCGCTCATTTGCCAACTCTTGAGACAACGACTGATAGTCTTTCGATTTTTTCGATTCATACGAATCCAATCGAGTCTTCGTTTCAATCAGTTTTCGACTTAAACTTGAATTTATATCTGATTTCTCTTTTTCGAACGCATTCTTCTGATCCCGAAGTCGCTGTTCGGCATCAGTGCAGCTTTGGGTCAAATGCTGGACCTGTTGTCGAAGTCGGCGACAATTATCGGCCATTTGTTTGTGGTTTTCGGTCAAATTCTGGCTGTCGTTACCGAGTCTTCGATTTTCGCGTTCGACGAACTTAAGTCTCGATTCTAACCAACGGTTCAGTTGTCTCTCATTATCCAAATCTGTGGCCATTGTCTGCATTTCGTCGTTTTTCACACTTTTATAACAATCCAATTGTGTCTCAAAGTCGCGAAGTTTTTGCCGCAAAATGTCGTTTTCGGCCAAACTATTGAACATCTCTTCTCTCAGATCTCGATTTGATGTCCGACTCGATGGACGGCTAGAGCCCGGCTTTTGTCGCCAATCCATGTGATAATTGATAGGACTTCGGCAAATGATAATTGGATTCACTCGAAGACTGTTTTATGTGTTTGATGTTTGGGTTAAAAGTTTTGAAACTAAAATACAGTCAAAAAGTTGAGTGATTTGGTTGAAAAATGTCTATTAGTTTATAAACGGATTATTTCGTAAAGAGATTACAGTTTTGTGAAAAATATATTGAAGTTTGAAATACAGTTTATATTAAATTATATTCAGAATAACTACATTATATTTCGTCAATTTGTTTTAAATTGCAATTATTAACAATTAATAATAATTAAAATCTCATTCTTTATAAATGACTGGTATATGTATTTGTAAAAGTATTTGTTTGTGCTAGCTTATTTCTATTCTTTATATTAATACTGTATTTATTTATGTATTAATACTTCGGTAAATGTTTTATTTGTAATCTTCTGAACTGATTGAAAATCTTAATTTAATCGATTTTTATGTTTTAATTAAAGAACTCTTTATTTTTGACTTATTTTTATATTAAAGTAACGAATGTTTAAATTCAGAGAACAAAAAATCAAAATTTTATTTAAAGTAATATTTAATAATTATTTGATAAAAGTTTTAATGAACTGAATATAAGATATTAATCATTTAATAGTTTTATTGTCGGCACAGAAGTGAGTGTTTTCTTAAGACTTCGGTTTTGGTTTGGATCTGTTGTCACTTTTGCTGAGAACTAATGTCTTGTTTTGGTTAGACTTTAGGTTTTGAATTAAAAACATAACAAGTATTCCAACGATTAATGCGATTACTATTAATAGAAATATATTGAAGAAAATTGATCCCCAAATAGACTCTCCGACGACAACTAAAATATGTAATTTATTGACAATTTTTTTTGTAATTATTTTAATTGTAATTTAAATTTCTAACCCTTTTCGCCAATAGTTGTTGCTTTAACCGATCTTTCATTTAAAATCGTTTCATTCATTTTTGATTAATTTTCAATTGAATCAAAAATCGTATTTAAAACCGAAAAATATTATTAAATCCTATTTTTATTTCTTAAATGTCTTAAAACTTAAACCAAATTCTGATTGATATTTCAAATGGATTTCAATTACTAATCAATAATTAAGTTTAAAATATTTGAATTCTGTTGAAGTTATTACAAATTTTAACTCGCGCGCTTAACTAATGTCCAAGTTCATTTTAAAGTTTAAACGAAAAATCGTATTGCAGTTAAAGCCATTTACTTTACTGTAGCATTAAAACACAAATTATTTTTGGACCAAATGCTAGGGGGAGGGGGGGGGGTAAATCCAAATTTTCAAAATCAAGGTGGATTTTTGCCTGATCCCCTCTCCCCCGTTCTCGATCCCTGCTCATAATCTTTGTTTTATAATTTGATATATATTTTTTAAAAACTATATTTCAAATAATTTTAATAAAAGAAAACATCTTAATCAATTATTTAATTTAATAATCAAATTTAAAAATTGCAAATCAGTTCATATTCGGGCCAATTGTTATAATTTAGACAAGAGTTGATCGCGCAGGCTAAAATTGTGATGATCGAGCATTAAATTCAAACCAGACAAAATCAGTTTAAATTAATCAATAGTGAAAATTATTTGAAAACTAATTCAATTAAAACTAAAAAAATTAATTCCAAAGAAATGTCGGAATCTAATCAGAAATGGTATTTCGATTCGGATGAGTCGTTGGGCAAAGAACTGATTTGTGGCATATGTTTCGGTCGATTTAGAGATCCCATTGGTATTGAATGCAAAGAAAGACACGATTATTGTTCAAATTGTGCGAAGGAATGGTTGAAAAGCAGTTCCTGTCCGGCATATAGGCAGTGGTTGATCGCCAGAAGATCTCCAGACAATGGATTGCTATTTAAAAGCAATCGTTTGGTGAATCACATCATAAGTAATATTCAATTCAAATGCTATTCAAATACAAACGGCTGTCAAAGAGATATAGATTTGGACTTAATTGCAGTTCATTTGGAAAACTGTAAAAACTTTAAGTGTTCTGAATGTGGACTCAAAGTCGGAAAACCAGAAGAACACCACTGTTTGGAACTGATGAAGAATGAGTTGGATTTCTGTAAGAATCGGTTGAATGTAATCCAAAAGAAGAGAAATGGCTTTAAGAGAGAAAAGGATTTCTTTGAATTCAAAAGAAATGATTTGAAGCAAAAGAAGACTTTATTAAAACGAAAACATTGGTCACTATTTCAGTCTTCGAGTCGATCCGCAACTGATGTCAAACGGATTAAGACTGAAAGCGATTGCAATTCAGAGATAAGTACTGTTTGTTTGGATAATGACATCAAATCCGAGCAAATGCCGACTGAACTACAAATCGATAATTCGTTCATTCGATTGGTTTTAGTGAACGAAAAGTGGATTAAATCGATTCGAGTTCTCATTAAAGTCGACTCTAATTTCGACCAATTGTGTGAACAGTTATTTTCCAAAATCTTTACATTCGAGCCATACATCGACTTCTGGAGGACCAGAACCTGTCTTCACCTGAAGACCAAATCCGGTCACTCTATTCACCGATTCTTTGATACTCCGAAAAAGTTACGACTTATGGACAACGAATTCATTCAATTCTATTATTCCATTCTTTAGATTAAATATTAGTTTTAGATATTAATACAAATTATATTTTATTATTTCAATTAAATATTGCTATAAATTGTTATCGATTTCGCTATAGTTTTATTTAAACAATTTTTTATATAGTGTTTAATGTGTTTACAGTTTACTTATATAAATGTAATTTAATTTATTTTGAAAATATTTTTTTAAAAGTATTATTTTCACTGCGAAGTGGTTTGAATGAGAACTACAGAATAGGTTATCACAAAAAACAGTAGAGATATGAATGTATTTCTATCGATAGTAAACAAATTCAAAGCATTTAAACACATTTTTGACTCAAAATTCTGTATTTGTGTCAATATTATTCTGTCGGTTGCAGTCATTTGGTTTGAATTTATATTTTCTAATCTATTTATAAATTTTCGAAAATTTTTGGGAATTATATCTGAAATTACAAATAAAGTTAATAAAAATATTATATTATAACAAAAACCAATAATTAGTGAAAATAAAATATCATATAGATTCAAGACAAGTTTACAAATATCTGTTATATAAATAACTGTATTTATAAATAATATAAATATTAAATAAATTGAAATTATTTCCGAAAAATTTTGAACGTATTTACAAATTATGTGAATCGTTTGATAACATAACTCTAAATTTTTCGATACGTTAGAGTCGAGAATATTTTTTAATTTTTGTGAAACAATACAACTTTGATATGCAATCAATACTGGAATAGCTAATTGAATATTAACCGATAAATAATAATACACACATAGACATAATTTATTTATAATTCTTGTATCTTGTTTGGTTATCAAATAAAAATTAACTATAAAACAATCATAGACAAAAACAACAAATGCTATAAAAATGTGTGAACTAGTTAAAATTAGACCAATTTTATACTCAATTTTTGCATTAATTTTCAATGTAGCTTGATTCTTAAAATGATTTAATATAGCCTTTCCTTTCCATAACAGAAATAAACGGCAAATAAATGATTGAATTGAATACGAAATATGACCAGTGTTAAATATTATATTAAGTATTATCAGTCTTGATTGGTTTGAGTTTTGTTTGAATGTTTGATAATTGGGTGGATTGTCAAAAGAAAATTTAATTGCTATAATACAATAGCTAGCCAAAAATAACATTGTGATTATATTCCAAATTATTTGTATTATTTGAATGCATTTATTATTTGTATTTTTAATATTTGAGCCAAAATATGTAATTCCAATTAATTTGTGATAACTTATTAATAGATGTAAACCTTTTAATTGATTCATGGTTAGTTAATTATAATAAGTTATCAAATAATTTTTTTGCACAAGTACAAATTTACTGTATAAATAAAAAATATTCAAGTTAATTTAAAATTTTATAATCTAAGGTATAAGCCATCAAATTTAAAAAAAGCGCCTTTTACTTTTACATGCTAGTCTTTTTATCTTGTTAAAATCGAAAGAGT
>JAQFXP010001645.1:0-18263 GCA_034693685.1 Belba bartosi
GTATTTATATTTTTATAATTACTATAAATAAAATATATAACTTATTTAGAGAATATATTTAATCTAAAAAGACTGAAAGTTTTAGTAATAAATTTAATTAGACTTAAAATCAATCGGTGAGTCGTGTCTCGTGTCTGTCAGTGGTGTTTATGTCGAATACTGTATATATACTGTAGTAATGATAATGTATTTGTGCAGAACTGGAAGGAAAGACTGCATACGGCGGCCACATCTCTGGAGAACAGAGAGGAGAAAGTGGACGCAGTCTACGAAGAAATTGAACAAAACCTTAAACTGATTGGCGCCACTGCCATCGAAGACAAACTACAGGACGGAGTTCCGCAATGTATCGCCAATTTAGCCGCCGCTGGAATTAAACTATGGGTTCTTACGGGCGATAAACAGGAAACGGCTATTAATATCGGTATTAACTCAACATTTTTATGAAGGCTTTCATTATTTTTGTGAAAATAATTGCAAAAAGATATCGATTTATTGATTTTGTTTTTACTTTTGTATTACAAATCGTTTTATTGTTTAATTAATTTAAGACTTAGTTATAAAACAGAGAATATTAGAAATGGAAAAGTAATCAATCAATTGCTTCGATTATTATTATTTCGATTTGTCTATACATTAGTCATTCGATTATCATTTATTCGAATTTAATGATTCGTCGAAATAGGTTACAGTTGTCAGCTCTTGACCGATGAAATGGTCGACACGTTTACGATCGAGGGCTGGGAGTATGAGGAAGTCGAGACTGAACTGAAGAGATGTCGGGAAAACATAGCAAACGTGATGAGCCACAGCTACGGCACATCCGATTTGAATGTGGTTTCGTTTCGCGAGAACTCCTTCGCCAACGACAATATGAGTCATATTAGTCGAGTCAACGATAGGTACGAGAATAGGGCCAGTGCTCCAAATGCCAGTCCCATCGAAGTGAACGAATCGGATTCATTCGGTGGCTTCGCTCTAGTCATCAACGGTCACAGTCTTGTGCACGCATTGCAGCCAAAGATGGAATTGTTGTTCTTAGACGTGGCGTCCAATTGCAAGGCTGTCATCTGCTGTCGGGTCACTCCTCTCCAGAAGGCACTGGTCGTCGATCTCGTCAAACGCCATAAGAAAGCTGTGACTCTGGCCATAGGGGACGGCGCCAATGATGTCTCTATGATTAAGAGTATGGCTGCTATTGGTCTGACTATTGTTTGTTTGTTTGAAATTATTTAAATATTTGTTTACTCAATGATTAGCCGCACATATTGGGGTCGGTATTAGTGGTCAGGAAGGTATGAATTCCTGTTTTATTATATTTTTGAGATTATATTAGAATTAATACAAATGACTCGATTGTTGACTGTCTGTGTTGTGTAGGAATGCAAGCGGTGCTCTCGAGTGACTTTTCGATCGCACAGTTTAAGTTTTTGGAGCGCCTACTCCTAGTCCATGGGCGTTGGTCATACTTCCGAATGTGCAAGTTCCTTCGCTATTTCTTTTATAAGAACTTTGCGTTCACTCTCTGCCACTTCTGGTACGCGTTCTTCTGTGGCTTCTCTGCACAGGTATTGCATTAATAGAATAGAAATTGAGTTACAATTAATGACTGTCTTGTATACCATGCCCTCCAGACCCTCTACGATCCGGCTTTTATATCCTTTTACAACGTATTTTACACATCACTGCCAGTGCTAGCGCTGGGAATCTTCGATCAGGACGTCGACGATCGCATATCACTTCGTTATCCATTACTTTATACTCCGGGCCATATGGACCTCCTGTTCAACAAAATAGAATTCCTAAAAAGTGTCGCTCACGGAATCGTCTCATCTTTTATACTGTTTTTCATCCCTTACGGGGCCTTCAAGAACGCAGTTGGCCCGGAAGGCATCAATTTGGACGGACATCAAATTTTTGGAACAGTTGTCTCAACTATTCTGGTTCTAGTCGTAACCGCTCAAGTATGTCAACCCCTAATGATTGTACGAGTATTGACTAAACCTATGTCTATGTCTGTCCACAGATAGCACTGGACACGTCCTACTGGACAGTATTCAATCATATAGTGATCTGGGGTTCGGTCGCCTTCTACTTCGCAATGACTCTCTTCATTAATAGCAATTTGATTGGAAACCAATACTTGGGTTGTCTGCGAATGACCCTCAGTTCGGGCCAGTTCTGGTTCACTCTGTTTCTAGTGCTGGCCATTCTGCTGGTGCCCGGAGTGGCCAATCGGTTCTATCATACCTCAGTCCACCCGACGCTAAGCGATAGGTGTCGTTATAAGCAGAGGATATCCCGAATGCGGGCCCGACCTACCGAACCCCAGATGAGGAGAAGGAGTAGTGTTAGGAGGAGTCGGCGTTCAATCCGTTCCGGTTATGCGTTCGCACATCAGGAAGGGTTCGGTCGCCTCATAATGAGTGGAAAGATAATGAAAAACAAATCTAAAGCCAACTTAACCGCCAATTCTTTGAATATTCCGCACAAAACCGAAACCCTCGGAGCTATGCCTTTGGGCAACTCACCCAGGAATCATAGGACTGGTATTATCAAAACAACTACCCGAATACAACCGGTCACTCTTAACACTCCCTCTTCTGTAGAGATATAGCAATTTATTAATTAATGCAATAATCAATTGAAAAATATTTAAATTCTGTTGAAATTGTTATGCAGTTTGAAATCGTATATAGATTTGTACTATAATTATGAATATTATTAATGTTATACAAAAACCATTGGTTTGTAGTCATAAAGACTTTTAAGAATAAGTTACAGCTTTTGAAAATACAAACATTTTTCAGAATTCATATAATTTGTTAAATATTTAACAGTATTTACACAACATATCGATCACAACAAATGCCCAAAACATTGATTCGAATTATTTGTTATTTTATAGTAAAATATTTAGAATTTTTTCATTTGCGTCCTTTTTTAAAACAAATTTTATTAAAATATAAATTAGATTTTTTAAACTTTAAAGTCACATAAAACTAGTTATCCGTTTAAATATTTATGTTTTTATAGATTTATTTATTGAAAATAAAAATTGTTTTAATATATTTGTTATTAAAAGTTTGTTCAATAAATTGTTCCTAAAATAAAAGTATCAAACGATTCAAAGTATTAAGTATTATATAAATTAAAGCTTTATTCAGAATAAGTTACTATTTCACAATTCGATTGAATCGGGATTGCAGTCACAGCACATACAGAGTCAACGCATTGCTAACCCTTAGTTAACTCTTAGCTGATCAGAAACTCGAATATAAATTGCAAAAATTATAATTTGATTTTTAAATATACAATAGTTTATTTTAAAGTTATTTTAACATAAATTCATTTAAAATATTAGTTTTGGCTAATTTTTAATTTTACATTCGTTTATATTTAGTTTAAAATATTGAGAAAATACAGTAATTACTAAAATACTGTTAATTCGTAATACAATAATTATACTTGTACATGTTCAAATTTTACCCATAATATACAAGAATATATTTGAACTGCATATTAAAGTTTAAAATAATCTAATCTATTCATTTATAAATTAAATATTGCTTCTAGGTCAAAATAACTTGAAAACTAACGTGCTGTTACTCCATTCCCCACCTTTTATTTGTTTGAAACTTTGAGAATCAAAAGTATTAATATAATAAATATTTACTTAAAAACAATTTTTTGACAGAAAATGACAAAAATTTTATTGAGTTTTTAAATAATAATTATTTGATATAATTATTGCAATTATGATTGTTTACAAAAGAATGATCAAAGCAAATGGCACTTTTACACCAAGAATATAAACATTCAAAATATTGATTAGTAATTAACTTAAAACAAAAACTCAACTTGAGTCAAAAATCGCTCTAGTCTTGTTTTTATGTATCCGCACTTAACTCAGGAATATCTAATATAGCTTTAAAAACGATAATTCTCAATCTCCTTATTTAATGCTTATTATCAAATATTTTTAACTTAAATTCTAAACTACCAGTTCTTAAGAATTATATTAGTATGAATTGAATAGTATATGGTAGGCCTGGGCAAAATCTAAGAGTTCAAAGTTTGAGTTAGCTTTTTTACTGATTATTAAACATTAAAAAACAATATATTTGCAATGAATCCCAGGATTCACTGCAGATAACTTGTTTTGTATTTGTAAACAAACAGCAACAAAAAAATTAACAAACACATTGAACTTTTAAGTTTTGCGCTTTACTATTAATAGTATATGGTTTTTAACTTTATTTTTGCAAAATGATTAAAAGTTAATTTTTATTATCATTTTTACAATTTTGCAAAATTTATTTTTCAAACACTTATCTTTCAATAATTTTCATTAATGGATTAAATAAAATTTTTGTTAATAATAAAATAAAACAATATTTAAGACGTAAATCAAACATATATTCAACTTCAATAAACACCAGGTCAGAACAACGAGAACTCTTTAACAAAATGTGAATTACATGTAAAGCAGTTTATTATTGATATTTTGAATACTTTTGATTTCGAAGGTTTCAAATAGGAGGCGCCGCGGGATTGGGTAACAGAGCTGTAAGAAAAATATTGAACGATTTTTAATTTAAAAACAGTAATGACCAGTATGATATTAATACATTTTCAAGATTTGCTAAAAATTAATTGCTAGATTTTCTAAACTGAAATTTATAAATTTACTCCAAATTCCAAAATCTTAATATATGCAAGCGCACGATTTATACCTTTATTTTAAAACTGAACTTTTATTAAAAGCTCAAATTATATACCTTTAATCTGGATACTTAATCTGGATATATATATATTAATTTATAATTTAAATATTTAAATCCCAATTAAAAAACTCTTAAATAAACATTTAAATTTTGCCTATAAATTGCAAAAGAAATAGTACAATTGCCAACCAAATTTATTAATACTATTGATAATAGAAATGTCTATTTATCTCCGCTGTTAATATAAATTTATAATTTTTTTCGTTGTAAATAAACAGCAAAAAAATTCTTTAGTAGCAATCTATTTTATTATTAATTATTAATAGCTTCAGTTCGTGTATTTTTGCCTATTTTTCTTTAATAGTAATATATTTTTGCAATATATTTTTTTATTGATAGTTAATAAAGAGATTTGATATGCCTTCCGTTATTAATAAAAAAAGCTTAATTTTTTCTTGCTATTAATAGAAAAATTAGTATTTTTTCTACTGTGAGTAAAGAAATTAAAATTTTCTCGCTAATAATAAATAACTTTTAAACATAAAATCTTTGTCTTTGTTGCTCTGGCGCCATGGTGAATGGTATTATCAACGATAATTATTAAAAACAAATTTTGTAATTTTGAATAATATGTAGGTATAATTACACCTTAATCAAAAATATATATAATTGCCCAAATGTATATCAGATGATACGGGTAATTTTAAGATAACAGCTACTTTTTCAAACAAGCTAAACTGATTTGTAAAATAATTTTCAAACAAAATAAATAATAAAATATTTTATTAAAACATTAAAACATTATAAACTGTAAGTTTAAAACTTTTATCACTATGAATAGTGAGCAAGGTTAATTGCAGGTAAATCCTGATTTAAATTCTGCTCACAAATAGATGGCATAACTTGAGTCGAAATCAATTTTTGAAACTCAGACTAAGAGTGCAAATAATTTAAGGATAAATCAAAGATTGAAATATGAATCAGAGTTTTTGACTCAAGGCTTAAAAATTCAATGAATTTAAAGAAAGCTTCAGTTGATTGAACTTAATTTTCTAATTATTTATTTAATTGTTTTATATTTCAAGTCTAATATAAACTTTACTTAATTCGCCGACACTTTTGCTCTTAACTAATCTCTAGGTTTTCAGTAATCAGACAAACATTTTATGAGATTTGGGAAAAAAGTGAAAATTCATTGAATGATGAAATTCTAATAATAGTCGTTATGTTAGTTAAGGTTAGAAAAACCCACAAAACGATACGTAAAGTGTTTGCCAAACATCAGATGATTTAATGAACTGTCGGGCAGTTTATTCCTCCTCTTATCCAAATGCTTACTTAATAACGTTACATAATAGAGGGAGCGGAGGCACACAGAACTCAAGTAGATTTATGCACTCTAAATTAAATTTGAATGATTCTTCATAAATGTTTTTTAAATTTCTCAACAATTATATCTTAAAACATAAGTTTCTAAATTTTTATTTTATAATTTAATAAACTTTTAGTTATCTTTTCATGATATGAGTGCAATGTAGCAATAGATAAATGCGCACTAATATGCACTAAACAGAGACATTGCATATATTAGGGGTAATATTAAATGCGATTATATGCTATAACGTTATTCTAGAACAACTAATTGCCAAATTTGAGCAAAATTCTGTTCTCCAATCAAAATCGCTTCTCTCACTAATTTAAACCAATCAAAATACAATGATGTCATTTAATAAGTGATAATATAGTACGTAAATATATATGCTATTAAGCCATCACATTCTTATTTAGTTTTTTATACTTTACAGTTTATAAACTAAATATATTTAATTTAAGAAAGCATCAATAAAATAGAAACTATAAGATTAAGTCTAATTAAGTAAATAAATATTAAATTAGAATTAGTTTTAGCGAATTGTGTGTATATTTATGACGCGTTGTGTCGTAATTGAATTTAGACCCAATGTATGTGCAATGCATTTGGAAATTATGAAATTCATTCATCAAAAAGAAAATAATATTAAATAAAATAAAAAATAATGTTATTTAAGCCTAACGTCCAATAAGTCGATGAAAATTAATTCATAAAAAGTTTAATCAATTCTTAACGCAAATAGAGATCAATATAATTGATGAGACGGTGAAGAAGTTGGAACAAGAGGTCAGTTATCATATGTTTTCCACATTTGAACCGAAATTTGGTTTTTAATCGAAATCTTAACCAAAATATTCAATTGAATTGAAATCATAATTAAATGCATTCGTAAACTGAAAAACATATAAAAAGCAAATTATCTCTAAATTTAATATTGAATTGAATGCAATCTTAAGTTTTATTTAATTTTTTTATCACTACTATTACACCAGTAATAGAGATAATTCGTATTTACTGTATATTAAATATATTTCTAATTTAATTATAATTTGTTTTATTAATGTTTTTCTAAAACGTGTTCTTAAATATCGTATTTTAAAGTCGAGTTTAAATTTATTTTTAGTTTTAATTTATTTTTTATTTAATTGGATTTTGTTATAAATGGTTTGGTTTTAGCGTTTATTTTATGCAAATATTGAAATACTATTTATTAGTTTTGTTTCGACAAAAACCTATAGAAAAAAAATGAATAAAATATTTGTAAATATTGAATGAGTTGTCGAAACAAACAGTTATTCAGTAATTGTGTGAATGTCTAACAAATTGTCGTATAATCGCTTGTATTTGACAAACGAATGACTCATTCATTGTTTTACAGTATATTTGATTCAAATGTTTAGCTTTTTTGCAGTTAATTAGTCCGGATGTGAGACGACTAGTGTATTGACAGAACTGGAGCCCATATTACGACAATTCATAACATAATTCACTCAAACATTACATCAAATATACATTCAATTCAATTGAATAGAATTGAGCCATAAATCGATTTAAGGCTCATCTCTCGACATAATTCTAGTCTAAGACTAAACTTATAATTAGTTTGTTTATAAGAATGACAATAAAAATTAGCAAGCTTAAAATATATTTTGTGAAAAATTATAAAAACTTAAAATGCAGGTACAGTGCATATCATGTTTTATCAGTTTACATTAGGATTGCAACAAAAATATATTAAGAGTTTCACAAAAATTACGTTTCGATTAATGATTAATTATTTAGAAGAAACTGATTAACAATATATAAAAATTTAATGAAGATAACATAGTGACATGGTAAAACGTCAGTTATGCAGAATTTAACTTTGTAATACGGTATTATTAGAAGAAGCGAATTGTTAAATGATAAGTTTTAATATGGCTCTCATATAATTGAATATATTTTTATTAATCTTAATATTTTACAACGCTATTATTGTGTTATAAAAAATTAATTGTCGAGAAATTTCTTGATTAAACTTTATTTAATTTCCTATCTTTTGAAGTCTATCTATCGTTTGTATTAAACACTTATGTGTATCTGAAAGCAGAACTCAATATTGCACTAAAAATAAAATTATTTAAAGGTTTTTCAAATTAAAATATTATATTAATTTTAATGCGAGAGACCTATGGGTCGATGAAATGCTTGTTTGCAGTTGTGTTGGCATATGTCGACGACTTATATGGCTTTCATTTCATTCAATTATTTTTTTTAATCAATCGAATTAGTTGTGAAACAAATGAATTAAACGAAACAAAAGTTTGGTTTGATTTATATTTCCTTCCGACAGTGTTTCCGATTTCCTCTCTTTCTGTACACAGTCTCTACAGTTCACATCATAAATAATTAGCCAACAGAAAAGTACAACATTGAGAAGGTGGGCGGGGCGCTATCAAACAATTTAAATTTACTATAATAGAGAATTAATTTTATTCTGGCTAAATATCTCTAAATTGAACTGTATGTTTTCTATTTCCCGGAATATAAGTTTTGGTAAAATTATTATTTTTTAAAATATTTTTAATGACTTGTAGTAAATCTTTTTGATTAATTTATTTTACAAAAAGTTTTTAAATATTGCATAAATATAAAATAGAATAATAGTTTAATATAATTAAATTCTTAAACTTGAAAATTGATTAATAAAAATTGTTTTTATTGAATAGTTTTGTGAATGTTTTTAAAGGGCTCTTGATAAGTTTTTATTTATTAGGTTTGTATCAATTTATATACATTTTATTTTGGATTTGATTTTAATTACACTAACAAGTAAGACACAAAAAACGAGTCTGGATCTTTTTGAGATTTACTGTACTTTTCAATAATGACTAAAAATAATTTTTTATAACTTCCTTAAACCTATGGTTTAGTATTTGGGTTTAGTTCACAGAATAACAACATTCGCATCCGTTTACTGCCAACGAATGACAATTATTTTTGATATGTTTTAGTGATTTATAACAAAAAACCGAATCTAATATTTGCTTTAATCGAGAATTCGAAGAATTTATATTTGAGTTAATTAGTGAAAATAAATTTATTCTGTGTTCTAATTGTGCGACAAAAATGTGATTTATTAGATGTGAAGCTATTTGGCTAAAACGAGGAGAGGTTGGAGTAATAGTCTTAAAGTATCGGTAAATTAATTAATTTAACTTATTTATTGAAATTAAGCGAAAATGTTTTGAAATTTATTTTGATTCTAACCGCTCGAACACTTCTAAAATAGCAAAGACACTCAACAATTGTTTTTATTTTATTAACTTTCAATTTATACAGACATTTAGACTTCACTCCTCCTTATCGGCTCACTATAGAGAACAAATAGAGAATTTTCAGCAGGGTGGGTTTAATATTGCTAATTTTTTTTAACATTTAATTTATTTATCATTCATTAGTTATTTTCCTTTAATGTTCATTAAAATGAAATATTCGAGAATTTAAGCCATTATTCAAATACAAAGAATTTAAAGAATGATTAAATATTGAAACTTTTAGATTTAATTTTGATTTAATTAAGATAGTTTAATTAAATTTTTTAATGCTTTGGTTTAAATTAAATTGGTTTACTTTTCAAATATAGTTTTATTGTTTTTAAATTTTTTTTACTGCAATTTTAATAATTAAGTTTTGAGTTTTGCAATTAGTTAATTGAATTGATTTTTATTGATATAAATTCATAAATTAGTCGCATATTCGTAGAAAATAAAATGATTTTATTTTTAGTACAAATTTAAAGCATTATTATTAGAAAAGAGGAAAATAGAGGAAAAAAATCTGCAAATGTGAGTCATATCTATTTGGAGCAAAACATTAATGGCATTGAAGGTTCGAATTAACTACATTTATATTGAATTACGAATTTGTTATTATTTGAGTTGAGTTGGATTTGACAGAGAGTTAGACTCCAGTCTCGACAACAACTTTCGGGAAACTCGAGAGTCTACGAGAGACTCGATTTCTTTTTTTTTACTTTACTCTAAAATTTAACATAAGTTTGTGTAGAATTTTGCCAATTATTTTAGAAAGTTTATAAATTAACCAGGGATCGAGTAGGTCGGCTGATTCAGGGGGTATCAGGGGAGCACTTTTTTCTAAAAACACTTAAAACCCTATATATTTATGACGAAATTTTACCTAATTTAACTGGATTTAAACTAAATTTAGTTATTTTAAGTGAATTTAAACCGGATTTAGCAGCTATTTAGGTAAAATTTCCCGATTTTGAAAAGTCCAGAAAGTTGAGGACCAAATACTGGGGGAAGGATAAATGCCAATTTTCAAAATGAGGCTTTTTTGCCTGATCTCCTTTGTCGATCCCTGAAATTAATCTAGATTTACTCTAATCTTGTTTTTAAAAAGTGATTTTATATGTACGCCTTTATCCCTCCTATCTTCACTTCAACAACACTTCATATCGACAAAGCTGTAAAGTTTTTGATTAAATGTCTTTCGACCAAGTTCCATGTTAAAGTATTGTTGCTTAATAACTAGCAATTTTTTATTGTTAATTAATAATTGTATCAATTTATTGAAATTTTTTTTATTATTCATAAAAATTAATGCAATAGTAATTAATTAATTACTAATTAAAGTGAAATCTCTATTATGCAAAAATTTAAAGAAGTTTTAGCACTGATTCTTATAACTAAATTAATCATTTAGACATTTATTAGTTTAAACGTTTAGTCTCTTTAATAACAATTTAGTTGTGATTACAATGAATTTATATATTTATTTAGTCGATTAAAGTAATAAAATGCAACTTTTCGTCGTTTTTAGTGTTCGTTATAATTTATAGCCAAAGAACAAAATAGTGAATAATTTCAATAAAACATTTAAAACACAGGTGTTAGAGGCGGAAGATTGTTTTCAAATATGCTTGGCTAATTTTTGTAGTTTTCAAATATTACCATAAAAAATGGTCTAGCTGATCAAAGTAATATGGTCTTTTGGTCTGTTGATATTTTGTCTTTGATTTATAGCTAAAGTAAAAGAACTGTTGTTTGAAATATGAGTCCCGAGTGAATTAAATGAAGTTCCAGACCTGGCCTTGACCTCAATTACCAGTTCCCTAATTGAATTCATTATTTTCAATGTCTGCAAGTCTTGAGACAAACAAGACTTTTGGCAAAAAACGTTCAATTATTAGAGCTTTAAGTCTAACACAATAGCCATTAAAACATTGAATTTATTGACTTTCTTCCATAAGCTGACGATTCAGATAATTAGCTAATGTTTTAGTGGTTAACAAAATTAGAGTTTTGTTTAATTATTGTTATTTTGGAAACAAATTATATTTTAAATAATTTATTATTACATTTGAATGAGAATTCAATTTACAATTTTGTAAAAAAAAAGTTTTGAAGATTAAAAAATAAATAGCGACTCAAATCCTCTGCTTTTGTGTTCAAACAATTGAAAGATTGGAATCTCATCGTTACTCAACTGTTATTTTGCAGCGAATCAGTCGATTAGGGCTTAGATTTAGGTTAAGAATATTGGGTTAGAATTGTTTGTTCTGTAACATAATATTGCAATCGATTCGTAACACAATCTTATTTCTAATTTTACAAAACGTCTACATTTTTCGTTTGTTTTATGATTTGTGTGTATTTTGCAAACATGTTATTCTTTAAAGTCAACTAATTATCAAATCAATGTTAAAGCTCTTCAAATCAATCAATTCATACCTTATTATTGAATATTTGCAAAACACATTAATTTTACGATTGATAGCAATAAGAGTTTAATTAAAACCGAATTAATGCTATTTTTAAAAAGTTTTTCTAACTGTTAAGAAACAAAAGGAAATGAATTTAAATATTTTGATTGATTGTGTGGACTATTATTTAGTGACAAAATAGAATTATTGATTAAATACTCCCAAAATTGAATTCGTTGTTCTGAACGCAAAACTGTTTAATAATATAACTTTGGATCCAATATAAAGTTACGAACAAATGATGGTTTTTAGTCTAATTCTTATTAATTTCTACACATTTTCAATAATAATTGATTTTAGTTTAGGTCAAAACATATTTTGTGTTTGATTTAAGTTACAATTGGTGTCGAATTGATTGAATTTGTGTGTAATTAATGTCAATTTAAATGAATTGTTGGCTAACAGTAAACGGATTCGACGGTCGAAGTGTTTCCCCTATTCTGTTGATAAGCGATGACTCATATTCTATATATGTTTGGAGGAATGCCTTCACTATTCGTTGGCTCTAAAGCACTATTCACTGGATTCCATCACATGAATGCATGAAAGCTCTGGAGTGAACAGTATTGAACATTCGTTATATTACTGTACAATATATTAACTTAACTTAACTTAACTTATATACACATACATTGTATACAGAGTTAGAGTATATGCATATGTATTGTGTTATCTCTTAAGATATCTTTTGTACGAATAAATAAATTAATAAAATATTATTTAAATTTCATGTATCGCACGAAACAGTGTTTTTGCAAAGTGTTTGCGAAATGTAGTGAAAATGCATTTAATTTTTAGTTATATTTAGGTGAATGCAAGCAAAGCAATGATGGGTTGCGCCCTATTCTGGTCCTGAATTAATTGGTTCTCTGGTATGGATACAGAAATGATCAAAACTATTGATTTGATTGATTGCCAGCAATTGGCTCAAGTGATACACAACCGAACCGACAATATCCTAATGATCGACAGCCGAAGCTTTCTTGAGTTCAACACTTCTCATATCAGTTATGCCGTTAATGTCAACTGTTCTAAGATTGTCAAACGAAGACTTCAGCAAAACAAGGCATACATTACATGACATTACAGTTATATTGACTTTAACTCTAATTTAAATACCATTTCGACTAATCTATTGCAGATATCAGTGACGGAACTGCTGCTGCACTCGTGCCAGTGCGAGATCGACGACAATCACGATGTGATAGTCTATGACCAACAATCGGAAGACTTTTCTGCAATACCTGACGACAGTTTTGTTGCAATACTGTTATCAAAACTGAATTTTGCGTTTAAAAGCGTCACTTTCCTCAGCGGAGGATTCCTTGCCTTCCAGTCTGCGTTCCCGGCCCTCATCGAGAAGAAGTCATTGAAAGGGGGCAACACATTGACATCGCTGTCGGGGCCGTGTCTGCCGATCTCGAATCTGGGTCCGACTCGAATACTGCCCTTTTTATACTTGGGTTCACAGAAAGACGCTTTGGATTCGGACACTCTTCGAGTAAATAATTCTAATCAGTTTTGAACTTTGAGTTCAACACTTGACCTCTTCCTTAACACTAGTCTCTAATTTAATGTTTGAATTATTAATGTATTTATAGGACCATAACATCCAATACGAGCTGAATGTGAGCACCTCCTGTCCAAAGCCAGAGTTCATACCGGACTCGCATTTCTTGCGAATCGCAGTCAATGATAATTATAACGAAAATTTGTTGCAATACTTCCCAAAAGCTTTCAGTTTTATCGGTTGGTTCGCAAATATGTCTGTCCTTCGAAAGTGAACACAAATTCATGTTTTGTTTTGATTTTATTTTATTTGCAGATAAAGTGCGAGAGTCGGGCGGCTGTGCAATAGTTCATTGTTTGGTTAGTTTCTCTTTCGAGTTATACTTAAATTAATTAGATTTTGATTCCAATAAATTGGATATATTTTGAAATTAGTAGAAATGATAAATATATTTAGTGTTTTTGAAATGCATTTAATGTTGAATAAGCAATAGATAACTTTTGACGCACTCTTGTGTTGATTACTGTTTGTAATGCATTGGATCCAGGAATCCAGCATACTTGAAACAATTGGGGCCAAAACAGCTTTTTTTGTTTTGTTTTGCACCGTTTGATCCAAACCCTTCCGTTCACAAACCCAAACACATTAGTGACATCACATATAATTCAAATTGCAATTAATGTTATGAATTGAGAATTAATTTACAGTTTAATAGTTGTTTGGACTGATGTTTAGCTAAAATGAAACATGTTTAAATCTAATTAATTTGTGTATTAACTAAATATATATTGAATTAACTGTTTATTAATCACAATTTGACTGATAATAGGCTGGAATTTCACGTTCGGCTACCGTTGCCATCAGTTATGTAATGAAGTAAGAAAACGAACAACTCTTTTGTTAATTGAAATTGAAATGAATTTATTAAAACTAATGCAATCAATGTATTTGTATTTATATTTATATTTGTGTTTGTATTGCAGACACTTGTCTATGTCATCTGACGACGCCTACAGGTATATCAAATGCTTAGACTATTATAACCTGTAATTACTTTTTGTGCAATAATTCAAATAAAACCAATAATTTTGTTCCAAATGTTGATCTGAAGGTACGTTAAGTCGAAAAGAGCCACAATTTCTCCAAATTTCAATTTCTTGGGACAACTGTTGGAATACGAAAAGCAATTAATAAGAGAACGGGTTTTGAGTAACTTCTCAGAAGAGTGTGCGCGAGTCCCTCAGTCAGCACCGGTATGCCAGTCGTCAGTCAACCCGTTCAGCGCTTTCTCATCAGTTCCTCGACCCAGAAAACTGAATTTCCCCAAAAAGAGTGGTCCCAGACTCGACCCATTCACCCCTACCCCTCCCGACGAGGGCACGAATGGCGACCAGACCTCACCGACCGCTTCATTCAACAAATTGGTTCGCATTTTCTGAATGCGTTTCCGGTGCCGGACGAACAGCACATTTAATGAACTTAACAATAGTGTTGTAAAACATATCGAAATTTATTTATAAATCAAAACTAAACTAAACTCAAACTTAAGATTCGATGCGATTATTGTATTTGAAAACATCTGTACATAACTTATATTTGTTTACGACTCGACTCTTATGTACAAAATATCATATTATTTGCACAAAGTTTGCAGAACTTCATTCAAACCATACCCTACCCTACCATGCCCTACCATACCTCTCAAGCTCTCAACATCTGGTCGGCGATAGAGCGGCGGACGACTCACGACCCGATCCTTTACTAGAAGAGAGAGACCTTTGTATTGGACTGCAATCGTTGCTTATATTCAATTCATATCAAAATATCAAATCATAAATACATTTCATTATTCCCTAAAACATCAAATCATTGAAACATTAAAAACAAATTACTTTTCGAACCATTAAGAGTACAATCGCTGTGAAAATCTTTTAGCAATTGTTGCTAAAAACCATTTAAATGTACAAAAACTTCATTAACTAAACGACAGGAAAATAGTTTCAAAAAAATCATTCCTTTTTTCCATTGATTCAATTTATTTGTTTAATCGTTTGCATCGATTCTCTAATACTGTTTTGTTTTGAATCAATCAATTCAAGTAAAACAAAACGAAACATATTATTGCGTTTTCGATATTTTCAATAGTTTATTGAATATTGTAGTAAATAATTGTCACTATATTTATGGTTTAAATTAATTTTTAATGTTATAATAAAGTTGTAAATTATTATACAGTCAAAAAATAATATAATTAATAGTTTTTTGTTTTAAGTTATATTAAAGCTTAAAAATTATAAATAAATGAAAAATAACAGAAACCTGTATTTAAAACATTTGCGAATTCAGTTTTTCATCAATTTTTGTTTTTGTTTTATTTTTGAACAAAATTGCGGCAAAACTGATGATTAGTTGTAAACTAAATATAGACTGAATTTATAGACTCATAGAAAACAATTGGTGTTTTGAAGGCGCTATCACTTCAAGAATATTCTATTTATAGTATATAAGCATTTGCGACAAAAAGTGGTATAAATTAGTGTTATTTGAAGTAAAAGCGCGAAAATAAACTGTCTTTCCTTTTATAGTCAGGTATAGCAGGTATGGTCAGGCATAGTGAGAGATAATTAATTTTATTGAATAAAGAGTTGATTTACTGATCACTGATCAGTATGTTTTCGCACCCATTCAAGGCATTGCAAATTAATTGAATAAAAAATAATTAAAATAAAATATATGTTAAAAAAATAATAGTATTTATAAAAATCAAATCAAATGATAAATCTAATTGAAATTCTCAATAATTGTATAAAAAAATATTTGCATTTATTTTTCGTAATAATTATAATATGTAAATGAGATCTGTTTTGGAAAGTATTTCTGGAGTTAAGGCATTGTTTAGTAACAAACAGATTGTCTGAACGCGAGATAAGTTTGAGAACAGGTATCGAAAGCACAGATAGGCAGTGATGGGCACTAATAGGCAGTGCCGACAAACTCTGGCTTACATGGCGTGAAGGAGAAGAGGAGAAGAGTTGGTCTTCACTCAAATCTGCACTTATTTCACACTTAATCGCATTGAAGGGAATGGAAGGAAAGGATTAACAGGTGCCGAGAGAGGAGAGCGGGAGAGCTAACTGTGTCGCTGAGGCTGGGGTTGAAAGTGGGATAGGAAGAGGAGTTGGTTGTGCTGACTTGTGCCAACTGTGCCACTGCTGTCCGCCATCTTAGGCCAGTTGATTCGACTTGTGCTGACAATATGTGTGTAGTTTAGGCGCGATTTTCAGCTAAAGTTGAGATCGATTTGAAACACATCTGAAATAAGTTGAGAAAAAGAGAGAAAACTTTTGCCCAGAAATACGTCATCCGTTCCGTCCAATAGAGATCGTCGGAGTTGGAGCTCAGGTTGAGCTGAAGCATAGCTGAAGTAGAGCTCGACATTGAAGTGTTGGACCAATTCTCTATACCAGAGCTCCTCAGCTCCAGAGCTATAGTTATGATAATTCTATAGAATATTGAACTAAAGACTAAGATTTGGCGCTTTTCTTCTTAGAAGACCAGAAATTGTCTGATTGTTCACCGGTTTCTCCAAAACTTTTTTTGCTTTCAGTACTACTAATGCTATTAATACTATGAATACTGTTATTGACTTTTTTCCAATCAAATCGACCCGAAATCGGTTTCTCTCTATAGAAGTCAAAGTTCCAGCGGTTCCGGTCCGAAGACCTCTTGTTGTCCGTCTCCTCGTAAGCCACTCTCCGGTTCTCGAGTGGGTCTGAGGGCCCGAACAGCGATCGGGAGACGCGTTTTGAGCGGGAACTGACCAACTCGTTGATGGCGGCCGAGGAGTAGAGGCTTGGGTTGGTCTGATGCCTCTGGTCTTCGAGTTGTTGTTTGTCCCACTGGTCCACAGTTGCCGATCGACGACTCACTGACCAAACACTTTGTGCAATGTCTCCAACACTCATATTAACCACTTTTTCGTTTCTCATGAATTGCCAACAATTCCAATAAATTTCAGAACATTTTATAACAACTCATTCGATGAGAGCTTAGAATCACTTTTGCATTCAGTCGTCAATCGATGCGATGTTTAATACTTTATAAGTCTTTAACTTTTGGCAAAACTAGTGAAGAACTGGTCATAAAAATTATGAGTTTTTCGAGTTCTCTTCCAACTCGAGTCAAGAGAAGATTGTTTTGCTTTACCAGCGCTTCCTATCAACACATCCACCAAAAGGTTAATGCATTTATGCGACGCTCCGACCAGTTATACAACTAATGCACTCGATATACAAATTTAGTTATCCTCTGCACACGCACTGCACTGGCACTGGCTCTGGCATAGGCACAGGCACAGGCACTAGCTCTGGCACAGGCACTGGCACACAGCACCAGCTCTCAGTCCCCGCTCTTTCTCTCTCTCTCCCTCCCTCCCAAAGCTCGGTTCAGACTCTCTCCCACTTTCCTATCTGTGCAGCACTTGTATTAGCTATACGTCAACCAAAACCCTAACCGAGAACTGGACGAACGACTCACTTATTTAGGGGTTTGGGGAGAGAGCACGAGAGAGAGAGAGAGAGAGAAAGAGAGAGAGAGAGAGAGAGAGAGAGAGAGAGTCAGAAGAACCACTTGTCTTGAACTTGAAGTCCTGGGTTGAAGGAGAAAGAGAAGGAGAAATACGTTGAAAATTATGATTACCAGTACCAGTGCCAGAGCTACCAGTGCTGACTGTGGCTCATATTAAGCTTAGGGCAAAACAGTGGAAGCAGTCCAATGTCGAGCTGTTTGGCGCTCTGGGGCTCAATATCAGCTCCAATTCTCCAATTCTTATCACCACTTCATTGGCCGATTGGCTCCTGACGTGAGCCCAGGGATCAACAAATTTTC
>JAQFXP010001646.1:0-18254 GCA_034693685.1 Belba bartosi
GTTAAGAAAAAATTCTTGCCACAGCTGGGGTTCGAACCCACTAACTCAGGGTTAGAGAGCGGACACATTACCACTGCGCAAACCGCCTGAGTTTTACACAGTATTTACTAGAAATGTTTTCTAATTTTTAAAACTTGTGAAAAATTTTAATATTTAAAATTAAAGCTAATCTTAATTTTGTAAAAAAAATTAATATTTTGCGCCGAATTGCTAATTAATCTAAAATTATACTGGTTTATAATTTCATATTTATAATTATTAAAAAAGTTATTTATATAAAAACTTTACATGTTCAGTTCCGGTGCAGTTTCCTATTTCGCCCAACATTTAATTTTTACTACGAGACTAACTTACAGTCTGCAGTTTGTATTGTGTTTCTGAATCGATAATCGAATTAAATTTAGATGCAATTAAATCATTTGCGCTCTACACTAATAATTCGTTTGCGACTCAACAAACATCAGCCAATTTCTAATCGTTATTCGTCGCAAAACCTATTGTTATTAATGACGCAACGCTTATTTCAATTTTTATCGATTCCATACACAACACTTGTCAATTCAAGACAAATGATTTCACAATAAAGCAAATTCAATCAAATCACAACTACTTTTCATTCTGGCGGTTTATATCTGATCGATACTTTCTCATTCTATTTTATACTTTAGTCTAGTTGTTTTGGCCATTGCGGATTTGTTAATATCGTGATAATATTGTTTGGCTGGCCAATAACAGCAGTACCAAAATCTGCAAAAAAATTATTAAAACCCTGACAGACATTAATAAACCCCGCAGCTTATCAGCGGTCGGTCTGTACAAATCGGAGACCAAACTTGTAAAGTACGCGCGCAAACTATTTAGTCCGCCGCTTGCTACCACTAAAATTAATACCTAGAAATAAATTAAGCAAAACTTACTTTATAAATCCTTCTTGATAATCAAATCCGAACACAAAAATACATTAGAATACACTAAATAATTTAAATAGTAAATAGAGATGCGACCACTCACTTTAAGACCAAAACTCGAAATGACTATCAAATTGATCTGTCGCTAATTAAAACTGCGCAAATAATGCCATTGTACAATCAAACTTGAGGTTATTGTAATAATCGAATTTTTTCTTATTGCTCTAAATAACATCTTAATTTGGTCACTACTGTTATTTTTGGCTGCTTGTGTTAACACTAGTAAACTCTTATTTAGCCATGTGCAAAATATTGCTTCAAAACCATTAAAAATTTTAGCAAATTTATTTAAAAATTATGTTTATAAAATACAAATAAATAAATGTATTTTATCATTTATGTAATCAAAAATTAAGATTATAAATAAAATATTTTTTATATAATATTTATATTAAATTTTATATATATTTAATATGAAATTTATCATAATTTTAAACAAAATGCAAATAATTTCATCAAATTTAATAAAATAAATTTTTTTTAATTAAATAATTTTAGTTGTATTATAAAACGATGTTTTTTTATATAATCCAGATGTTAATTTTTTAAAATTTATATTAGTATTCGTGATCTACAAAATGTACATTGATAAAAAACGTTTAAAACTAGACGTTCAAAATTATAATTGTTAATATAAAACATTTCTTATAATAATAAAACTATCAATTTTAAATAAAATTTATTATATTTAAATAAAGTTAATTAAACTATTTAACAAATTACGAGCAGATATTCCAAACCAAATACCAAGAAGTCCACCAAAATTAGATAATAATAAAATAAACGTCATTTCTGGCATTTCTTCAATCATCTGATCATATATTCGGTTGTGTTTTATATCGATTTTTGTAATATTTAATTTATTTTCAATTTTTGTGTCAAAATCATAATTATTTTCTAAACAATTGCATTGACACAAATTATTGCAAAATTGAGTGAACTTATCATTGCTATTGTCTATGCATTCAGAAAATTTATGTTGATAAAATATACAAATATTTTGTTTAAACTTGAATGACAAAAAATATTTTTTATATAATGTAAATTTTTCTAATATCGGACATGTTAAATTACATTCTTTTATTGTGTAATCAATAATACAATTGTCGATACAATCAGTTCTGGTATTAATGTGACTATAGCTGTCGTCCGAATCATAATTACGACAATTGGTTTCATAATTGGGCAATAGTTTTGTTTGTATTTTATTAAATTCTATTTTATTATAATAATTAATATTTATAACTTTAAAATTTGACGGGATTAATTTTGGTATAATATTTGATGAATGAATTGATAGCAATAAATAATTTCTAACTAAATCTTCATCCCAATTTATATTATATAGACCCCAATGGTCATTGTGTTGTATATTAATTTGTATTACTTTTACTTTAGTTATTATTTTTTTCCAATTTGTATTCGTATTACTAAAAAATGTAAAACATTTTACATATTTATGATAAGATAAAACCAAACTTTCAATGGGTTTATAGTTATAATGAATGTTATTCGAATCAATCAGTCGGACATAAGAACTGCTATTTTTCAAAAACGGATTAAAACTAATGTTTTCAAACATATCTAAAAATAAATTATTTCAGAAATTTTTTACATATTTTATCGCAAATATATAAAACAATTTATTTATGTTTAATTTTTCAAAATTGCTGTTATTGTTATTTTCATATTGTTTTTCAAACTGTAATTTGATTTCTGGATATTTGCGTTTAATTTCATAAATTGAAAAAAATTGAGGAAAACATATCGTAATCGAAGGTATTTTGAAATATTTTATTTTCTCAAATCTAATTGTCGTAATTGTAAAATTGTTTAAATATACAGAAATTAGTAGAAATGTTTGATATAATAGACCGGATATGCAAAATAATATTGAAATAAATTTTAATATTTTTTTAATTTTTGCATTTAAACAATTATTCTGAAATGAATTTTTGCAAAACTTAATCAAATAGTCAATTATTTCCAAAATAGACAATCCTAACCACAGACCTAATAATCCACAAAATTCGGATAAAAATACAATAAATTCCAATTCAGGACTGTATTGAATGAAAGTATCCGGTTTACTATCATGCTCAATAAAAAATCCTAAATAAATATAGTTATCAATTGGTTTTATATTATATTTATAATTATAAACAATTTTTAAACAATTATTTTGACAAATATTTTTGCATTTTTTAAGTATTTGTAAATAAATAAATTTTGTTTTATTTATAAATTGCAACTCAGAACAAATTTGCAAGTTTGTAAATTTATTATAATTTTGTTTATTATACAAAATTATTGTTGAGTTTGGAATACAATATAATTTGTGTTCATTTGTTATTTTCTCAATAATACAATTGTTGATACAATCGGTTCTGGTATTGATGTGACTATATGTGTCGTCTGAATCATAATTACGACAATTGGTTTCATAAGGTGTTTGCAATAGTATACTCTGTCTTTCATTGTATGTAATATGTAAAACTTGGTTAAATTCAATATCATTATAATTATCAATATTTAAAATATCGGGTAAATTATTGAATGAATGAATAGATAAATACAATTTGATTTTATATAAACTATAATAATAATGTCTGTCAAACTGAAAAAATATTCGAAATATTGTCATTTGTTTATTATTAAACAAATCTAATTTTAATTTTTCTTTTTCAAAATTAAATGTCAAGCATTTTCTTAATTTATTTTTAATAAAGTATAATCTTTTAATAACTTTCTTTGAAAAATATTTACCCTTAAGTTTGTAATTATTGTCATAAAACAAAAATCTAAATTGTTTTTTATTGTCAATTAATATATTATTAAGTAAATCATTATTTGTTATATTATATTTTAATTCTAAGTCAATAAATAGTATAATATATTTTAATAATACAATTTCACGAATTGTGTCGTTTTTATAATCGTCATTAGAGAAATGTGAAACAAATTTTTGATATTTTTTGTATAAAATTTTATATTCCGGATACAGTTTTGCGAATTTATTCATTGATATATTTGTGTGAAAACAAACTGTAATCGCAGGTATTGTCGGATTTTTCAATCGTTCAATTTTTGTGTTGACTATAGTTTTTCCGCTCATATACTGCGCCATCAATTCTGACGTTTGATATAAAAATCCAATTAATGCCAGAAATATAATTATTTTATTTAATATTTTGTTTTTATAAATTTTAAAATAGTTTTTTAATTTATATAAATTTGAATGTTTTTTATTTTTTTTGATTTTGTTGTGATAGCAATTAATTATATTAAATTCATTTGGTTTATGCAAATATATTGGATGCATTATAAATTAATTATTAATAAATCTATAATTAAATAAATTTAAATAATTTAAATAGTTTTTATAAATTAGAAAGATTTAAATAGTTTAATATTATTTAAAATTTTATACTTAAAATAGATCAAAATTATAAGCTAAAAATTATTTTCTAAAAAGGTTGTGTTTTTACCTAATTATATAAATTGCTATTAATTTTATTTTGAATTTGGCAAAACGCCTTTTATTAAATATATTTAATTTGAAATAAAAACAAAAATAATATAAATTAAATTTTATATAGTAATGTTTTTTTTTATTATTATAATAAATATTATATTATTTCTAAGTTTATTTTTTTAATTTATTTTATAAAATTCAATTAATTAAATATAATGATTGAATTTATTTTAATTCTACATACTAAAACAATAGAATGCAATATACAAACCGTTACATTTATTACTATTAGCTTGATTCTTTTAATGAATTGTAATTAGACTATATATTAAACAAAAACATTCAAATACTAATATGCATAATTTTATATAAAATTTTAATTAATACAATCAAGTTGCCATTTTGGTAATCAAATTAAATAACTTTTACAAAACTCATGCATTTTTAAAGCGTTCAATACTTGGTTAAGTCTTATAATTAATTGTGCAATTCAGCCTATTTTACGCATTGTTAATTCTGCAAACTGCAAATTTATAAAGTTTAAATTACAAGTATTTTTGCTTAAACGCGACACACGAATTTTATTAAAATTAATTTTGAACAAAAGTATATTATATATAATGTAAAATAATTAATTTAGTTTTTGCTAAATTTTATTCTGTCCACAATTTAAACTAGATTAATTGTAAGTTTTATATGCTTTCTGAATATGTTCTTTATTTTGTATGTATACGTTTCAAATGTATGCTTTTGTGCAGTACAGCAATACAGCAATTGTTATTCATCCTAGCAGTACAGTATTAATAAACACAACAAATAAATTTTTTTAGTATTAAATTTAAAATTTTTTTAATTAGAGTATAAATATTTAAAATTAATAAAGTCTGATTTGAAAATAACTTAATAAAATAGATTTTTTCTGTATAGTTTTAACAAATAATTTTCAAATTTAGTTTTTTTCAAATGGTTTGTTAATTTATTAAAATAAATACAAATATTTGAAAATCAAATCAATATTTAAAATACAAAATAAAATAAAATTAATTTCTCAAAATTTACTCAAGATTACTTGTATAATAATTTAGTAATAAATTATTGATTATAATTATTTTAAAATTATTTTAAAAACATGGGTTTTAATACGTGTTTAAAGTTTGGAAAGTTAAATGCAATTGCATGAAAATACATTAAAAACTTTAGGATTCTAGTAATTCGGAATTTTAAAATGCACGAGAAATTTGCTAAAGCTATTACGATTGGTTATAGAATATCGCGTTATTAGTCACAAAGCAAATAGTGAGCAAATTAATGCAAAAATTATTAATATATTTAGCAATAGACATAGCATTTTTTTAGATTTAAATTTTAGTTGTATTACAATTTTCAATGACAATTTATGCATAATTACGGATTTTAAATCAATTAAAAATATATGTTTACATAATATTTGCTATTATTTATAATTCTGTATTTAAAAAAGTTTTGTTTATATTTAGATTATTGAATCATATTCCTTTTAAATTATGTATTTAATTTATTATATATATATATAAAACATTATAATATTTAATATTAGTTTTTAAAGTAATATTAAATTATTAATTTGATAAATTTAAAATAAAACTGTAATATAGTTTATAAATATTATTTTATTAAAGGTAAATAATTATTTAATTAGTATTGGGAAAATCGGACGGTTTGGAAATTTTTAGAACATTGCCAATTAAAATTATTATAAATTATAATTAATCTGAAAAATGTTTAAGTAGTTTTTTAAAAATATATTATTTAAATTTTGCAATCAATAATAAACAAGCAAATATTTTAAAATTAATGTAATTTTCCAAAACTAGTTAATTAATTAGTTTTAAAGTAAATATTTCTAATTATAGTATCATATTTTGTTTAAATCACAAAATAATAGAATTAGTTTAATTTAAAATTTGCTGTTTTTTTATTTTAAACGTTAGATAATGTTTAAAAGCAACTACCAGAAATTGCTTTATTAATTTTAACAAAATAATGATTTATTGTGCCGACAGCAATTTAATCATTTATTTATTAAACAAAAAAACTAATTTTAACATAATAACCGCCAATGGAGGAGTTTAGAAAAATTATCATATAAAGATTTTTATTACTTTTAATAAAATAAAAATCAGATTGTTTATTTTAAACATTTGAAATTTAGTTACAATTATCATATTATTTAAATTTAAATTAGGTAACAAAATTTGCTCGTGGTGGTTTATAAACATTTTCTAACTTTTAAAACCGATAAAACAGCTATATTTAACTAATAAAATGTTTATACTACTCGATCCAGATGAGGGTTCAGGAAAAAAAGTTTTTCAAAAACGTTTAAAACCCTTATATATTTATAATAAAATTTTTTAATAAAATATTTACAAAAAAGTACATATTTAAAAGTTTTGTTGTAAGCAAGCATTGTAATAACAATTGAACTATTTAAGTTAAATTGCAATAAAATTTTAGTACACGAATATATTAAATTAATTATTTAGTAAATATAACTTACCAATTTTCCGATATAAGAATTGATTATGTAAGGTAAGAAAGTTATTATTTAATTTAGAACAAAAAAATTAGCAAACAATTTTCTGCTAGGGTACGAAACTGAGTAAAATAAAAAATATTTTAAATTAAATTAATTTTAATAATTAATTTTAAAATGCATTACATTGAAAAAAATATTAAATTAGTTATATATAGTTTAAATAATTTTTATTTTATCCAAAAATTAGACTGTAATAAATCTTAAATATATAATTTTTATATTTTAATAAAATTAACTGAAATTTTTTTGGTTAAAAATTTAACAAGAAAATATCTTGACTGTTTTGTTTAATTAAAAATTTTATTAGAATAATATTTTGTAAGTTAAAAGCAAAAATAATATTTTCATTGTTTTTAAAAATTATTATATACATTATAATTTAATTAATCTAAAAATATATATATATTAAGTTCTGTTTTATTATACACATTTTCCAATATTATGTCATAAAATATATAATTTATATTTATATATAACAACTGATTTTAAAGTGAAAATTAAAGTTGAGTTAAATATTAGTAATAAGACTAAAACTCAAATATCTTACGTTTTAAGTTAAATTAATGATACTTGCGTTGAAATAAACTGTAAGGTTTAAGCAATATTTATTCAGGTATAAAAAAATTTAAAGCAATTGTAATTAAAATCGCTTTTAGCTTAACTGTTTGTAAATATTAAATGGTAAAGCAATATTTTAAAATTAAATATAAAGTTACTTTTACCACGAATAAAGCACAAAAAATTTAATTAACTCCGATTAGGACCTAAGTGTTTACTCGAGTTATGAAATAATAATCATATAATACTAAAGTAAAAAATTATATGTAAAATTTATTAAAATTATTTTTTTCGAATGGGCAAAAATTAAGCCACAATAATTTATTTTAATTTAACTCTTAAATAGGTTTTACTGTATTAGACTGTCAATCAAATTTTTGAAATTAAGTTTATTATACAATTTTTTATATTATAAAAATACAGTTTTAAGTTTATAATAATAATATATATCGTTAATAATAAATTTAACATTTACAGTTTTTAAATAAAACCATTAAAATATAAATAATAAATTTTATAGTCACTTTACAGTTTTTAAAAAACAATTTTACATTATTATTTTTAAAAAATATCATTTTTATAAATATTATATTTATTATATAATTTAATTGATAATAAATAATAATTAAAATAATATAATTATTATTTAATAAATTATTTGAAAATAAATATAAAATTAAAGTTTTAAATTTAATATATTAAAAATAACTATAATATTAATAAAATTAAAATAAACTTAAACATAAATTTATGAGTTTTTAAATAATATTTAAATTTAATAAATAAAAAACCATATAACAATATTTTTAGACAGAAATGTTAAATTGTGTTTTATAAACTGTAAAATGATCATAAATTATTTAATTCATATTTTAGTTGTTTAATTTAATAACTGTAAATGTTAATTTTATTATTTACGATAAATATTATTATAATCTTAAAACTGTACAGTATTTTTATAATATAAAAAATGGTACTATAAACTAAATTTTAACAATTTAATTAAAAGACTATTACAGTAAAACCTATTTAAGAGTATAAATAAAATATACTATTGTGTCTTAATTTTTGCCCATTCAGAAAAAATAATTTTGAAAAATTTTACAAATTTATTTTTACTTTATTATTATATAATTATTATTTCAGAAATCGAGTACACACTTAGATCCTAATCGAAGTAAATAATATCTGTAATCCAAATGTAAACGGTTTAAAATAAATAAAATACACAAATGTGTGTTAAAAATTATAATTTTAAAAAATTAATGCTGTGATTAATAAACATGCAATAATAAATTTAATCAATAAATAAAAAATTAGAATATAAAAAAAAACGTTGAATAAATTTAATAAAATTATAATAATAATCAAAATCTAATTAATTTTAACACAAAATAATCCAAAATTATTAAAATTTTAAAGTAAAAATATTTTATAATTTTTACAAATAAATATTACAGTTTAAAATATAATTTCAATTAAAAAATTAATTTTATGCAATTTATTAATTCTTGCACTTTTGAAAATACATTCATACATTTTGGATTTAAGATTGGATAAACAGGGCTCTTCTATCGTTGAGTTTTGAAAATTTCCTAATTGTTTCGTTAACTATAACAGAGATATCTATTTAGAACTGAATAAAATAATAACATAATTGCGTTCACAATTAACTTTTACACAAATATTAGAAACAAAAATTTGTAACTTTAGATTTAGGTATAATCACATTTATAAAATTAATTTAATTAAATTATGGAACTAATTTATAATGTTAAATTCTTATTCCAATATTAAAATGCTGCATATATATCACACATATAATATTTAAAATTACAAATTTATAACAGTTTATTAAAACTAACAAACAATTTTTCCTTAAATATTTAAACTAATAATTTAGTTACATATTTGTTTGACTATTGGTTTTGATATACCCATCAGTATAATTTTGCAATTAATTTTTGTTTTTAACTAATGTAGTAAGTCTAAATTTATACATATTTTTGGATGGAAAATTTCAGAGTTAATTCATATTAAATTGAAAATAGCAACAATTTACAAGCAGGTCAGCAGGTATTTAAAATCACAAAATTTTTCAGCGGTCGTAGTAGCAAAAAGAAATTCCAGATTAGACACTCCGCCGATTAAAGATGTCTAATGCGAGAAATACCGGTAATGCCAATTAGTCCAAATAGAGCCGATTCCCACACATTAAAGATCCAATGAGTTCGGGAAGGGTATTGCCATTCCTCCCGAACACACAAAGAGTTAATTATGGTTTTGTTTAGTAGTTCCATATCTGGGCTCTTCATTAGCACAAACAGACATAATTCAAATAAATAGTAGTTATAACAAATAACAAACACTTTATTATTAGTCGACTGAACATAATATACATTTTAATGTCTTCATCTTAAAAACTACATTTTGAATGATTATAATATATGCTTTACTTAATCCTTATATACCTTATAATAGATTTAACTATTGCTTCGGATAACAAGACATGTAATAACAAGTCATTACTTTTAACTTTAACTTTAGATTAAATATAGTTTTAGACTAAACTTAAACTATAGGCTGGAATGAGTCTAATGGCATATGACAAAGATAGGAGATTCTCGCTTAAGCCAAACAATATTTACGCGATTTGAGTTACTGGTTTTAGAATACAAATTTGAATCAAATAAAATTAAATTAAAACTGCACTAAATATTAAAGTTTATCAAGTTTAAAATACAACCATTTTATATAATTAAATTTTCTTAACTTAAAAAAGTCAACTGGTTTAAATAATCAAGGTGAACTAATTTGTTGCTAAAAATTTTGAACATCAAAACTAATTCATGTAATTAATAAACATGCATTAATAAATTAAAATATTAAATAAATTTATAAGCTATAAAATACAATTTAAATTAAATTTATATTATAATACCATTTTGATAAAATAAACCAAAATTTTTAAATCCATATTGTAATAAAAAATTTAATAATATTTATTATGTTTTGTATTATAATTTTAATCGGAGTTTTAATTTTATTCAAATTGTTAATTCTCGCGATTTTGACAACACAACCATAAACTTTGGCTTTAATATAGATTTTGTAAAAATAAAATCTTACAAAAACTGATAAAAAAAATATAAAAAATTTTCATAATTTTATTTAACAAAAATATAAAATAAATTTTTAAATTTTATGAGTCAAATTTTATTATATTAAATTAATAAATTTATAATTTAAATGAATTGTTTATGGAAACGGCATACAGAGTTAAAAATACCCAAAGATCTTAACCATTATATTGAATTTGCTAAAAATATTATATTTTTTATAATGATATTTTATTATTTTAGACATTTTTTACTTTGAATTATTAAAAAGTTTTATTGCAAAATATTAATAAAAACCAGGGTAACTATTTCCAATTCATATTATTTATAATTATATTGATTTTTAGTTCATTATTTAAAATATGTTATACTGTAATGAATATTATTAATTGCTGGGAAATTATTGATTCTTTAAATTGAAAGAATTTTGGCCTGCATAAAACATAAAAATGTATATTTTAATATTAAAATTTCAATTAAAAATAACTAAAACTAAATAAATAAACACAGTTTGCATAGAAAGGCATATAAAATAAATAAATAACATAATTTACATTGGACTATTTTTCAGCAAAATTAATCAAACCTAATAAACAAAATAATTTTTTGATCTTAATTACAATCTTAAATATTTATAATTTGTTTAATATAAAATTTAAATTAAATAATAATATGTAAGTTTGGCAACATTAGTTTTAAAATATTAGTCGTTGTCTATTCAATCATTTGGTAACAATTTTAGCGCAATAGTTAAATAATTATGACTAATTTTTAATTGATATACCAGTTTAACTTTAACTAACTGGTAAGCACTATGGGCACACATACATCATTTGATTGTAATAATAACAATATTATCTTTGGCTTAAAGACGGTTTCAAATTTAACTCATGGAATGGTTTACTAACAGTGGAATTAATTAAATATCAACAAAAACTTACTTTTATGTATTTATTTTTAGTTGATTTTTAGTATTTTATTTAAATAAAATTGTTTTGATAAATTTCTTATGTTTACGCAATCTACTTTGATAATTTATATTTGTTTAAACAACAACACTGCGTTGATTTAATTTGTCATATCAAATTTTAAAACCAATATATAGTTGTTTAACCGCATATTAGAAACCCTAGATTTACTAAAAACAAAGCTGTCAAAAAGTAAACAAACAAAAATTCAGAAAATAATTCACAATTATAACAACTATTTTTTAAAATCTGATTTAGTATTCAAAAGTAGTACTCCCAACTTATTAACTGTTTTAATTTACCAATATTAATTAAATAATAAACGCTTCAATACATTTTTCATTTAACACAATAGCTAAATTAACGCTACGTCAGTTGATTTATTCATTGTGTTTTTGTGCATCAGTCTGAGTTTGCCGACACAGTTGTGCAAATTGATTTGCAAAAATACATAGAATATATATTTGAAAAAAATAAAATTAAAAAATCCAATTTATCAAATTTCCAAAAAATTTATTAATTTTTGATTTACCATGGTCAACAAACCTATATAATTATCAATATATAAACTTATTTGTTAGAGTAACAAATCAATTTTTATACACCTAAAATTTGTTTGACCAAAAAATATTTATGCCAAAATAGAAAATTTGTTTTAAAAATGTTTTAGCGATAACAAACACGCAAGTTTTATAATAAATGCAGATGCTCGTCATTGTCTTTATCATTAATTTAATTTAATATAGAAATATTTCAATAATTATTTTTAAAATTTTAACTGCATTTACACTATAAAAAATTACAATTTTATTTATTTTTTATATAAATTATGTCCAATAATTACAAATTTCAAAAATCTAGTGCATTATACTAATAGCTCATAACAACAATACATCGATATAAGTTAACTTAAAAATTGTTCCTCAAAATGGCCTCAAATTAAATTTGATTTACTCAAACTAACATATTTTGCTGTTTTATTTCAAGTTAAAACTAAATTTTATAAATCTTTATAAATAATTTCATTGTAATTTTAGTAATTAATTAAAAACAATATATAAATATTTAAATTTTATTATATTGACAGATGGACAGAGTTTTTAAATTATATATTTGATTTTTAAAAAACATAATTTTTATTCATAAGAAAATAATGTTTAGAATCAGATTGATTAGCATAGATTTAAATATATTGTTTGGGTGTGGTTGGGATATATTTGAGGGTTGTTCAAGAATAGTTTGAGTGTAGTATAATAAGGGTTATTTAAATTTTTTTATTATGGAATGTTAAATTAGGGTTTATTTAGAGTTTGTTTGAGATTGGTTTGGTAGTGAGTTAGGTGTTGTTTGACAGGGTTTAAAAAATGGTTTATTTTTGTTCTGTTAAATTAGTGTTTAAATTTAAATTTAATTTTGAAATATTTATTTAATTGATAAAATTAACCAAATATTTTTATTTATTAGTTTAGTTAATAAAATAATTTGTTTAATTAATAATTATAAATTTGAAAATATTTATATTTAAACTGAAAATTTAATGAAAAATAAAAAATTTAAAACAAATTTTAAAATAATCAGGTTAATATTCATTTTTAAATTTGTTTTTATAAGAATATTTTATGTTTAAAAATTTAATTTTATTTATGTAATTGATTAATCATTATAAAAATAAAACTTTTAATCGATTTGAAATTAATACACATATTTTCTTGTATTTAATCTAATTATAATGTAATTAATAAAATTTAATAATTTATTTATAAAACAATTACATAATGCAATCAAAATAGAGCAATAGATTCGTTATATACTAATTAAAAAAATTGCTAATGACTTTTATCTAACTAGTAAAAATTAACTAATAATTTCTTCTGCGCTGGATAAAGTTTTTGAAAATGTTAGTGACAATCCAAACAAACCGTATTAAAATATAAATTAAACTAAATCTAAATAAGATATGAATCAGGCATGTACTAAATCTGATACAAAATTTAAAAATAAATAAAATTTGTTTCTGGAATTTAGAAACTTTGAATAAATAAAGTTTTTTTTAATTTAATATAAGCAGGGATTGAAAAGATCGGCCGATCCAGAGAAGGGGAGATCATGCTGGGAATTTCCTCCAAATTTTTAGTTAAAAACCAATGTGAGATCAGAAAATAAATTTTGCAAAAATGGTCAAAAAACCTATATATTTGGGATGAAATTTTACCTAATTTAAAAGAATTTAACCCGAAATTAGCACAAATTTAGGAAATTTTAATAATTTTGGACAAAAAACCAAATCTAAATTATTTATTTTATAATATATTATTAAAATTAACATTCAATTAAAAAATATTTTTTGTAAAAAAATTGAAACTTTTATAAATTTATTAATTAATAATAAAAAATTTAAAAACTATTTATTATTTTTAACTGTAACTTATCTTTAAAAGAAAATAATTATTTATATTCTCGTAATATTTAATAATATTGGGTTAAACTGTGCGCGTGTAGTATGTACTGAATTTTTTATTATTATCTAAAATTTTTTTAATTTATGTAACTTATGAAATTATTTAAAATTTCAATTTAACTATTAAAAAAACTGTCGTTTAAATGTAAATGGATTTATAATTTAAAATTAAATTATATATCGTAATATCGGACTAATAATTAATAAAGCATTTGTCATTTTCATTACAATTTGTTTTTTAATCAAAATAATATTTTATTTAGCGGCTAATAAATTTATTTTTTTGTAAATGTTTACAGTTACTAATATAACATAAAAATTATATTCTTACACTTATATTTTAAATATTTACAAATTTATAATTATCCTTACATAACTAGTTTGATATTTTATATTAATTATTATATATATAAATTTATAAATGTTTTATTAATATTTACAGTCAAGTCTCTATGAATGTACACTGTTGGGAACAAGTTTTAATGCGTGTGAATTTAAATAATGTGAAATTAAAGCGATTATTTTAAAAATAAAAGATTAAAATTTATATTAATAATTTAAAATAAAAAATTTCTTTTATAAATACATTGCCTTTGAGTTATAATTGAATTGATTTGATGTAGAGTTTTCATTTGACTTAAATAAACATCATTTTTGTTAAATGTATAAATTTATTCTGTAAAGTTAAAAAAGTAAATAAAAAATATAAAGATTTATATAATGTGATTTGTTTTACCTAATTAAAATTTTCAAAGTTATTTTGTGTTATTTTAATTAAGCGCCATTAATAATCTAATTAAATGATTAAAATTGCATGTGTTTATTATTATGTATAACTCTTATAAAATAAAATAAATTATTTCTCAAATTTAAGCTGTTGTGGTTTAAAAATATAAATATAATTAGATTTATTAAATTTGAAACTAATTTTATTGTTTAATATTTCAAATAATTAAAAATATTTTGTTTTGAATTAAAATGCTAAATATTAGTTTTAAATTTTATGCATAATATTGTACCGGGCCATCAACGATAATAGTATCTTTGGGCTTTTGGAATCTCAAGACCGAAAGCTTTATCTATTTCTCATTCAGTGTTTTAGATGTATGTGTTTTCCGCATTGATAGCAATGATGACTGAATAACATCAAAGAGAAAGTATTATTTTGGTAATAAAGTTTCAGACATTAACAAAATTTATATATTTTAAAACCAATTTATTTTATTAATTAAATTAATTTAAAACAAAATACAAATACTCACAGCACTGTTGTAAAGACTATGTGATCTTACATGAGATACAGTTTAACACCCATTGAACTATAGGTTAAGTACAAAATATATCATGTTATGTAAATTTAGTTTTATGATTACTAACATATTGTAAATTTATTAGGTTTTAGATTTAATTTATTTATTTACAAATTTACTTTTTAATTTTTTTCATTTAATCATTTTTTCAGTCATTAAAATCTAATTTAAACTTTTTCATTTTTGCATATTTTAAAAGAGGAAAGGGCATTTTCAAAAATTTTGCCAAATTAAACTGATTTGTTTATATTTAGCATCTATGAGTCATTTTACACAAAGTAATTTTTTAAATTTTTTTTATTCGTAATAGTTTTCGAGATATAAATTTTTAAAAATTTGACTTCAATAGAAAAAGATAGCAAAATATAAAAGTTTAAAAATTAATTTAGACCCGCCCCACCAAAATAATGAATTGAAATTTTTTTTTACAATTATAAAATTAAATAAATTTATTTTTAAAAATAATTTGATAAGGGCTTTCGCATAATTTTAAATTTTTTTATTATTTATACAAATTAGATTTATGTAATATTGTAACATACATTAATGGGGTTTCATTATTTGTTAGTATTATAACATAATAAGATTATAGTTTAAATTATATTATAATATTTTGTTTAAAATAAATTATTATGAATATTATAATTAAACAATTTATAGCAAAAATAGAAATTTTTACAAAATTACATTAAATAAAATTTAATTAGTATCAGAATTTGAATTAGATTCCGAGTCTAAAACAACGTAATTTTTAAATATTGATTTAAATTGTTTGGCAGTTGTAGGAAATGTTTCATAAATGCCAAAACTTATATACCAAACTATGCATGTCGTATGCGAACACATTCCCACTGTCCTTTTACCACTTTGGCAATTGCATGCGTATTCAATAGAATTAATTGAATTTTGGTCTGGTTTGAAAGATACAAACACACAATAAGTTTTAGACGAGATATGTCGTAATTGAATTCGAGTTCGTAATAAATGCAAATAATCCGAGTTAGAAAAAATTTCTAATTTGAAATCTCCATTTGTATTGAAGTGTTCAATGGCATATGCAATTGACTGATCTAATTGATATGTTTCGACTGTCATTATCACTAAATCTTCTCGAGATAATTTTGGAAATTTGACATCTTTTGGCAAAATATCCATGAATTTAGTTTTGACTAAATTCAAATTATTACGTTCGACGTACTCTACTAAAGAATTTTGAACGTTCATTCGTTCAAACATTTTAGTTTTTATTAATTGCCAGTTATTTTGGTCAGCAATTATTGGGTTAAAAAATTTATTAAATAGTGCACCAACTATTCGATAATCGTTTTCAATTGATGGTATTGTAATGTTTTGTCTTATATTATTTAATGCTTTATATTGTTCGAGTCGTCCGTTGACGGCTTTAACAACAAATCTGATTTTAGTTACAAATCGAGTTTCATTTGATTCAATTGTTGTCAAAGCTCTTGCTTTTCTCCGAACAATTGTTGGCATTTTAACTATAAAACCTTTTTGTTCGAGTAATTGTTTGCAATCTCGAAAACCTTTGTCCAACACAAATATACCCCCCTTGGCGAAACGAGAGAGAACTGTCTTGTCATTAGTAAAAATTTTTTTTATAATAGAAGAGTCATTTGCTCTGGCTTGAAATGGGCCAAATATTTCCAATATGTAGCCATCAGGACTACAAGCAACCATTGGTTTAACCAAATGAAGGTGTTTCTGTACACTCCAAGTCATTCTTTGCATTTCATTATCAGAACTTTTCTCAATAAAAATATAGGTTCCGTCCCATATTGTTACAACATTTTCGTTGTTAACCGAAAATAGTTCTTTTGACATTGATGTCATGTGATCACTCATTAATAATCTTATATTGCGTTCAAATCCCAGATGATTTGGAACAAAATTATTAATTAATTCAATTCTTATTTGATTAATGCAATGTTTTGCGCTGTCTTCATTTAGTTTAAACATTTGTGCTAATTCAAATGTTGTAAACATTCGTCTTAATCGAGTCAAAAAAATTACACTAGCTGTTCGTTTGCTTCGATTAACTGAGTCATGAGTTGATGAAAGGTATGTCACTAATTCGTCAATTTGTGATTTCACTAAACCTGTGAAATGTTTGCACACTTTGTCGTTCTATTCGGCAAAGACTGAGTCACTAATGGTTTGAGGAATTACTGAAGTACTTGGTTTGTTGTCATTTTGACGATAAAAATTATTATAACATTGTTTACAAATTTTTTCGTTTTCTGTTATAATTTTGTTAAACATTCGACTCAAATATTGTCGTAAATTCAAGTTCTTATCGCCGCTGCAATTATAAAATTTTCTTTTTGTTTTATCAAACCTGTGATTACAAGCCTGACAATAAAGATGAGATGATTTAAACTTTTTATTCGAATCAGTGCTTGATTGAGACATTTTGTTACAATATTTATTGCAAAATTCCAATTGATTTACTCTAATGTCTGATAAAACAAATAATTTATAATTAAAATGCATTCAAATTATTAAAAATCAATTTTAAAATACCTTTCAATCAATGGTTAGTCACAAATGGGGACCAGTTTTGACGTTAAATGCGTTTAAATTTGTGCCAAAACTCCAATTGATTTACTCTAATGTCTGAAAAAACAAATAATTTATACTTAAAATGCATTCAATTTATTAAAAATCAATTTTAAAATACCTTTCAATCAATGGTTAGTCACAAATGGGGACCAGTTTTGACGTTAAATGCGTTTAAATTTGTGCCAAAACTCCAATTGATTTACTCTAATGTCTGAAAAAACAAATAATTTATACTTAAAA
>JAQFXP010001647.1:0-18251 GCA_034693685.1 Belba bartosi
TCAGAGTAATTTAAAATTCTATTTTATTGTGTTATAAATATTAAAATCTTGAAGTTTGAAATTAAGTTTTAAAGCGTTTGTTCTGATCTAGCTAGCAAAATTTTAACAACCGTCTCTCGAAAATGTATTAAGATCATACTGTTCAGTCTTGTTTTTAGTATATATTTAATAATTTAAAAAATGCCCATTTTATACGAAATTATTTTGCAACTTATATATTAAAAATGGATATTCTCACACACTTTTATAAAGTCTGGCATATAGAATTTTTGCTTATTTATGTTTAAAAAATAGCTTATTATTTTAAATTTTTTAAATTATTGTTTCTTATTATAATTAAATATTTAATGTTATAGTTATTTTAAACTGTAACAGTAATTTAATATTGTTTGTTTAATGTTTTTACAAAACAATAAATTATTATACGGATAACTAATGCCGATGAAATTAGACTTTAAGGAGATAATTGTTTGATTATTTTTTATTTGGAAAAACATAGCAATTGTTTGTTTAAATCATCTTAATGTCATTTTCAAATTAATCTTTGGTAACTATTGTAAAATGTTAAATATTTATTATTTATTATCTCAATTTTTTTTTCTCAACCTAATTATAGTTTAAATGTTTATTTAATATCTCCGAATAAGTTAATATAAATTTTCGGTTTTTAATTATTTAGTTTATATTATTTTAGTATTATATAATTTTTAAATTATTTCAATCAGTTAAAATAGTTAAATAGAATTAATTAAAAACTGTTAAATTTAAAAATTGTTTTCTGGATAATAAAAAATTTCTAATAATTGATATCTAATATTTTTTTAAATAATAATTAAATATTTCTTATAAGTTTTATTTATTATATTATTATAATTAACATGATTAAACCGCCGAATAATCATGATATAAAATTTAAAAAGTTTTATTAATTTAAATTAATAATTTAATTTTTAAAATTTAATTACATAATCTATATATATATTTTACTTAAACTATATATCAATTGTCATTAATAAGATTGTTATTAATTTGAGAACTTGATTGAATTTCTTAGCAATTCTGATGCATAAATCCACAAAAGATGTATTATACATAACAATTTAACGGTGTTATTATTAAGCTGAAATTAAATGTAGAATTTAAAATTTTATGTACTTTATTAATTATTTAGTATATATATTGATTTTATCAAAAAACCTTTCTATTTATTAAAATGCAATCAAATATTATTTGCATTAATTTAAATAAATTTTGATAATTATTTAGAATTTTTGAAAACTTTATATTTTAATTTATAAAACATTTTTCGAATTCTATGCATTTTATGCTTTTTAGTTGCATTATTCATAAATTTTTAAACAATTCAAATATATAATAATTTGTATATTTTTTGAATTTATATATTAAAATTTACACATTTATTATAAAACAATTTTACAACTGTTAACTTTATTATTCATAGAAAAATTATTTAGTTTATATATATATTTGTTAAATATATAGACACAATTAGCTATAATAAACTATATTAAAAACAAATTATAAAATTTATTTAAAATATATAAAACAAAATTAAACATAAATTCTTGACTGTAATAAAAGTGTAAAATTAATTTTTACATATTTACTTATTTTTATATATATTTATTGGATTAAAACTCTCGTATTATAAAATTAATTTTTAATTTTGAATAAGATTAAAATAACGTTTACATAATATTTTTCGAGGTTGGTTAAGTTGAGTTTAGTCGAGTTGATTATTTCGCTATCACAATTTAGTTTAAAAATTAAATACAATAAATCTTGTTGAAATGGTTAAAAATATATAAATAAAATATATAATTGCTAAATTACCAATTAAATAATAAATTAATTAAAATATATTAATTTGTAAATAAAACTACAATAAATTAATTGTATAATTAAATATAAATTAATTTTTATTTTATTAAAATTTATTATTATTTTTTCACTAAGAATATTTTTATAAATAAAAATATTTCACTTTAATAATTAAATATTTTATTAAATTATATATTTTTATAATTATTGGATTTTCAATACTTGTTTATTTTGAGCTTATAATTCATATTAAAAAAATCTCACGTAGAAAAAAATTCCAAATATGTAATTATTTCAGTTTAGATTTGTATAAATTTTAAAATCAAATCAGAAGTTGTTCGTGTAAGGAAGTTCAGAAACTGTAAATAAAAATTGTTCGTAAACTCCAATTGATTGCTAATGTGTTCAACTTATTTATGGGCAATTTAAATTTTTAATTATTTTAAAGTAATTAATACACGTTTAAGACTTCAACACAATTATTTCCGAATCGGTTTTATGTAAATTATTTCAATTGAAATTTTTTGAAATTAAAAATATATTGACAAAACATTATTAAAAATTTTAGTAAAGCCGCTATATTAAATTTTGTACTTGTTATTAAATTTCCATATTGTGTTGAGATTTGAATAGTTAGCTAAAAATTTGTCTTTTTATTCCAAATTAGAAAATTTTGTTTTGTAAAAATATTTCAAAAATTATTTTAACTAATTATTACAGTTTAAAATATTTATAAATTATTTAATATAAATATAGCTGAATTTAAATAAATTAAATTTCTAATATAAACACAAATTTAAATTGATTCAAATATAGTTATAAATATTAAGAAGTAATACGATATCTAATTGGAAACAATAATAAATAAATTTAAAATACGAAAAAATGCCAAACATTAATAGATGTTTACTAGAACAAACAAAACAAAACCAATGCATAATAAATTTTATGTCTACTTTTTTTGATAATAAGATTTAAATTGAATTGAAAACTTTAATTCAAAACAATTACGCATAGTTTTATGCACACGTTACATGCATTTCTTTTATGGAACTTTCAATGAGTTTATATCCAATTAAAATAATATTTTGCAAATCTCTTGTTTATTCATAATGTCAACACTACTCATTAATTGCAATATTATGTATGCCATTTAGCCGCATTATTCTTAGCACTCCCGAGAGTTTTTTCTTACATAAACATGATCGTAAGGCAGCGTTACATAATCTAGCCTTAAAGTCTATTTCAATTTTTAAAGTTTAATTAGTTTACATCAGGTTTAAACCGAATACTAGATATTTACATTAGATTAAGCTATTCTTTTAGATAGCGGATTTGACGGATCCGCCAGCCTGACTGGTTGTTGTTATTTGTGTATTTCTTTTTAAAATAATAAATATTTACCAATTTATTTTCTATCAAACTAGCAATATGATAGTTTTATAAATATTTTTAATATTTTATTTTATTTAAATTTAATAATATATAGACAATCACGTAAAGTTTTAATGTTAAAATATAATAATAAATTTGTCTAAAAATATATTTTAAAAAATTTTGAAAATTTATTAAAGAAAATATAAAAATATTAAATTTTGTTTAAAAAAACCATTATTTGCATTTATTCAAATTAAATGTTTATATATTTAAATAATTTGAAAAATAGTATTTTTCAATTTTAAGCGCATTTTTTAGAATGCCAAATAAATATTTTATACATAATTGAATAATAAAATTATTAATTAATTTTTACATTACAGTATATAAAGATATTATAACGTTTTTATTTGTATAATTACAAACTTTTTAAACAAAAATAAATAGTTTTGAAAGTAAACATTTTTATACAATATAATTAATTAGTTTAAAATATTTATTAAGCGACATACTATAATACGAAGATTTAAGTACAAGGTGAAAATTTTTATTGTTTAAAATAATAATGTAAAAATTATATAAAATTAAATAGAAAAAATTAAAATTTCTTAATTCTCATAAAATTTTATAATATTACGAATAATATTGTAAATTACTACAATTTAATTATATTTAACACTAAAAAATGTCTCTAAAGCAGCACTAGTTGATTTATTAATCAGCTTTCTACTTAACTAGATATTAAAATTTTGTTATAAATATTGGCAATAAAAATGTGAATAAAAAAAATTTTTGCAATAAAATGATAATTTAATCAATTTGTTAAAATCTGAAGACATTTTGTTAACAAGTAATAATTGAATTAATATATAAGTTTAAATTATAATAATAATCCGCCCGCTTTTAATTTCCATTTTTTAATTTAAAAATAATAATTTATATAATTTAATGTAATTTTTCTTTTAATTTACAGTTTTAATTGTCAGTCAAAACCAATATAGAGAATAAATGAAAGATTTGGAAATAAATATATAATCGAATTAGATTATAACTAACGCTTGAAATATACAAAATACCAGAACTTTAGGCACAAAAAATTCAATTAGTGTCAAAAAAATTCCAATTTTTATTTTTAATTAAACAAAAAATATTTTGCAAATAATTAATATTAAGCAAAATCTAATTAAGCCCTAATTTCAAATTAGTTAAAATACAACCACTTTAATATATTAAATATGTATTAATTGGACACAAGTTATCCATTCAATCCGTTCAGCACATGTTGCCAATTAATATTTTTAAAAATTAGAATGATACATATTCATTCAATTAATAAAAATTTAATAAAATTACTTAAATATTTTAATTAATGTTTTAAATAATTAATTTAATTATAAAATAAAATGTTTTAATTAAAAATAATTTTAATTTTTTAAAAAATATTGTAGACATGAATTGGTAGTCAAACATAAACTTTATTAACATTAATAGTACTGTAATTTTAACAAATTACATTTAAGAAATTGTTTGCACACATACATGAAAATACGGATTACTCAATAGTAATTACAAATACATATCAATTTATAATGTTTATTAAATAAAGATATGAAATGCTAAAATATAAACATTCGGAGGAAATAATAAAATAGTTTTCAAATTAAACATAATATATTCGTAATTAAATTATGTTAAATATTATAAATTTTAAAATACGAATGATAAATATCCATGTTAATGTTAAATGTCCACATAGACATAATTGCTTTAAGTCAATTACATTTTATAAATCATTTTGCCTAAATAGACTTAATTGAAAATATAATTGCGAGCATAAATGCAAACATAAAATAAATGACAGTGTTAGATATTTAATAAAAATAACAAAATTCAAGTTTAAATACAATTTTAAATAAACATTAAATACAAGTGTAAGCTCACAGACAAATACTGAAAGCGCGATGGCGTTTACTGATAGTGTAATAGATTTACTGGTGGCGCAATTGCGATCAACGATGACAAGTCTACAATTACTATTGAAGTAATAACAGATTCTCCATAAAACACCTAATAGTGTAATAATTGTTTTGAACAAAAATTAAATTTATTATTTAAAATTTTTTAGTAAATTAAACTAATTGTGTTATTTAAAGAAGATAACATAGAAATCAATAGAAAACAATAATTAATAAGAACAAAAAATGTCTTTAAATAACTAAAAAAAGATTTTGTTAAAATTTTCTAATAAAAATTAAAATAGTATATATCGTTTCATATACATACACATACCAAGGATTGCGTTTATGAAATAAACTCTTACTTTAGCTTTGAAATTGTTTACTTTAACATTTTACAAATATATTTGTATCTTATTATTTTATATTTAATTAAATTTGAAATTAGTGTTTTGAACAAATGGTATGTTATTTTATTAATTATTTTAGATTCAAATAGGTTTTAAGTCTTATCTGATTGCAAATTATAATATAAATAATTTAATAATGAATTAATTGGCTGAATAAGCATAAGTATAAATAAAGATTTTAGTATATTTACAATCAATAAATTTTAATATTATATTTAAAGAATTATCAAAAATAGTTAGAATATTGAGATATATATTTGATGATAATGGATTAGTTGGGTATGTTTATTTTAAAAATATATTTTTAATTAATGTATTTAAATCAATTAATTAAAACCACATTATTATTCGAAATAATTAGAATTAAAATGTACAGTCTCTTTTTTAAAACATAAACATGTAATAGAAATAATTAGCAATTTGGATTCTAAATTAATGATGGATTTAACAATAGAATAACTGTAGACATAAAATATTCAATCATGTTTATTGGCTGTAACAAATAAAATAATATATATAATTAACCAGTTAATTAATCGTAAATAATATAAATTGTTCAAATTATATTATTCATTGTATTTGAAGTTAAATTTACAACATTATAATTGTAATTTCATTAATTGTTTAATTATTCAAAATTATATAATTTTTAATCGATTTATTCATTTGTCAATAATGATAAATTTATTACACATTTTTAATATTATGTTTCTTAAAAATATTTAATACATATTATATTTCCTCCTAAATATGTTTTTTTATAATTGGTTGAAATATAAATATATTTATAAAGCCTTAAATTATAGACTAATCATTTTTTCCTACCACTATTTATCTATATATAAATTTTTTAATTCAAAAACTTAATTTTATTAATAAATTATTTAATCATAGAAAATTTATATGAGTTTTTTAATTTTAATAAATTAAAAAAAATATTTTAAAAATTATTAATTAAATAACGAATATACGGAATTATTTAAATTACTAATAATAAAATAATATTTTATACAATTCCAATAAAAAAATAAAATTATTAAATCAATTCCGTAAAACTAAATTATAAAACATTTAAAAATTATTTACAAATATTTATTTAATTTTATCTAAAAAAATATTTTAACTAATGTAACATTAGTAATCTGTTAAAAGAACATAATAACATTGTATAAATAAAATTTGTTAATTATATTTGTATAAAAGTTTGTTTATTTTTTAATAAAAAATAATTTTATATTTTATTATTTTCTTATTATTTAATATCCAAATTTATTTTATACAATTATTTTGAACGATACATAAATATATATTACAGTTTAAAGATGATATTTTATTTAATCTAAAGCTAACTACTCATAGGCCGAAGCAAGTTGGTCAACCGTTCAGGTTTGGCTGATTTGTCCAGGTTAAAAATATACAAATTATCAAATACTAAATAATATGTAAGGGTTTCCGGGCAAATGTGTTTGTCCCGGGTAAAATTTGATACAAACATTTTATCACTTTCCAACCTAATTATTTTAATTATTGTTGAATATTTTTATTAAAACTAATATATTATTTGCAATTTATACAATTAATATGTAAAATAAATTTACTAAAATAATAACTTACTACTACTTATCATAGGCCAAATCATTTCTTTCTGCACAACCCGTAGTGAGGCCAGGAATCATCACTTCACCGCTAGGTATAGTGACGGGGATAGTGTTACAGTTTTAAGACCATACACATGATCGCTACGTATACGTAGATTAGTGGTTATTAAGTTATCGTACATCACCATTAAATGGCCCTTAGTAAGGCTCTTGGTTGTATTGCCTCAAATTATTTCTAGAATTTGTTTGTTAAAAAAATTTTACTACAGTCGAGGCTTGAACCCATTAACTCAAGGTTATTTTGTTTTAATCATGCCCGAGGGTTTCTCCCTGCACAACCGGAGGTTTCAACCCAGTCAGGGATTGTCACTTTACCGTAAGGTATGGTGACGAGGATAGTGTTACAGTTTTAAGAGCACACACTTGAACGCTCCGTATACGTAGTTTGTCTTTAAACTAATCGTACATTATCAATTAACGGCGCTTGGTAAGCAGCTTGTGGTCGTCTTGACCCACCCAAGCCCTATTTAACTTATAAAAAAAATTGGCCCGGACGGGGTTTGAACCCACTACCTGTTTGGTAAGTTAGACTTAACTGCAGTCGGACGCCTTGACCACTGCGCCAGTCTGCAAGGATATTAACTCAAGGTTAGAGACTTAAAAGTTTTGCAAGAAAACTTTGTTGTAAAATTGGTTGTAAATAAAGGGTAAAATTTGGTTGTATAACTCACTTATTAAATTTAAAATTATTACTATTAAAATAAATATCAAATTATAAATTTCAGAGCTGAATAAGAATCTAATAGATGAAATATTTTAATTTTACTTTTTTACAGTTTTGATATTTAGAAAATAACTTTTTGTAAACGGAATTATTCCATTTCTTAATTCCAATTTTTTATTACATAAAAAAGAATTTCAAAATTTTTTACAGTTTTTAATAATTTATTATCAGGTTCTTGAAGTAAGTACAGTTCCATTTGAAGTGTTTGTCAATAAGTACAACAGTATTTGAAATCTCCTTTAAACAAATGAATAGCTTTCCAACCATTCACATTTTAATTCTAATTAATCTCTAATTTTATTTATTAGAACAAATAATATAATTAATTTAATACTATATATTGTTTAAACAAATGTTTTAAATTTTTATAGACAATAATCAATCGATTTATATTAGATATAAATAAAACTTATAAACCGTAAAACATATGTGAAGTTATAAACAATTCAATTTAATAATTATACTAATATACAATTCAAAGCATTGTTTATATAAATGAATTATGTTTTGAAAAGTAATTTAATTTACTTTAATACTTTCATGATTTTTTATATCTTATTTTTATAAAATTAAAAATAATAAAAATTTTTTTGTTTATTAAAAACAATCATTTTTTAAACAATTTTAAAACAATTATTTGTAATTATTTAAAACTGTAAATCAATAAAAATTTTAAATAAAATATTGTTTTAAAATTTATTCTTATTATAAATGGTTTACAAGCCCGTGAATGTTAATAATTTATAATTTTAATTTATTATTATATTTAACATGATTAATCTGTCAAAATTAATAATTTTTTAATTTTATTAATTGTTAATTTTAATATAAAATTTTATAAAATGTATTAATTTAATATAATAATTAATTTAACAAAATTAATAGAATTTTCGAAAATAATAAAAAAATTTATAAATAAATAAGTTGAAAATATTAAAATCGAATATATTAAATTTAAAAATTTTAAATTATTTAAATAGAAAATTATCGATTAAAAATTTTTTGACATAAATTTATTGATTTTAATATTTTTTATTTTTAAATTTTCAATTTAAAATTTTTTTTAATGCCCTAGGCTCTGTTATTTATTTAACGCAAAAAGATAAAAAATTTTGATACATCTTTTTACGATTAATATATTTAAATGATTAAAATTTTAAATTTAAAATTTTTTATATATAAATTAATAAAATTTAATCAAATTAGCTAACAAAGGGCAGAATGTTTGTAGAATAGCACTATTTGATTTATTAATCAACTTTCTATATTACAACTTAAATAAATATTAAATTTTGTTATAGATATTGGAAATAAAAATGTGGATTTAAATATAATAATATTTGTGAAATTAAATATTAATTTAATTAATTTGTTGAAATTTGAAGACATTTCGTCAACAAGAAATAATTGAATTAATATATAGGTTAAAATTATAATAATAAACCAATATGTTTTCACGCCAATTTTTAATTCAAAAATAATAATTATATAATATAATGTAATTTTTGGTTTAATCTACAGTTTTTAATGCTCAGTCAAAATCAGTACAGAAAATTATTGGAAAATTTGGAAATAAATAAATAATTAAATTAGGTTATAAATAAAACGTGAATCACACATAATACAAGAAGTTTCAACACAAAAAATTCAAATGATGTCAAAAAAATTTCAATTTTTATTTTTAATTAAACAAAAAATATTTTTGCAACTAATTAATAGTAAGTGAAAGCTTATTGAGCCTTAATTCCAATGCATTTGAAGGACAATTATTTTAACTTTTTAATTATGTTTTGGTCAAACACAAGTTATCCAATTAATGCGTCCAACACATATCTCCAATTATTTTTAAAAACATTAAAAAAAACATATTGTAGAAATCCGGCTATTGTTAGAAACAATAGCCGGATTACTAAACACAAAAATAGAAATAATGCTTAATTGCATTATATGTGCAATGAGAAGTGGTGTGATCGCATGATCACACCACTTATCCCAAATCGGGCTGATGCAGCATCAGCCTGATTTAAACGATAGCCACATAAAGCCGTGCGCAAACAGACGTCTTATCGGCCGAAAATTGTGTTCCGGCCGATGGGTATATAAGTAAACCAAGAGCTTTCCTTTAATTCAATTGAAAGTTTTGTTTGTATTTTTTTTTGTTAATTAAATAAAGACTTGGACTAAAAGTAAGAGTTTGTTTTGTGTTTGTGCAAGTGTTTGGGACCGGCGGCCTTTGCCGCTCGGGTCGTCGGTCCGCCTAACGCGGTTCCGTAACTAATATTGAAGGTACGGGTGGTTCGGCCGGGCAGAAGTGCCGGCCGAATCACTACATGTGTTGGCTGGCAGTGAGATACGGGCCTTTTAGGCTGTATAGGCCTATAATTACGGCTTTTAAAGGCGCCCGTATGGCTCCCAATGGCGCAAAAATGTCTCCCAAAACGCCCGTATGGCTCCCAATGGCGCCCAAAAGCTCCCAAAACGCTTGAATGGCTTCCAATTGCGCCCAAATAACTCTTAAAACGCCAGTATAACTCCTAATAACGCCCAAACGATTCCCGAAACGCCAGTATGGCGCTTAAATGGCTCCCGAAACGCCCGTATAACACCCAATAACGCCCAAATAGCTCCCAAAACGCCCGTATTGCTCCAAACACATGCAATATAACTCCACTACTACTTATTTTAATTAATTTAAACTGTTTATTATGATATTTTTATTAATAACAAATTAAAACAAACTAACAAACAATTTCGCTCTCGACTTTTAACTGTTATGCTTTGTTGGGCATACTGTTGGTCGTCTACACGTTCCGGGTTAACAGACAACAGTGTATTAACAACTAATAATTAAGCTATTATAAGAATAAAATTGTAACATTAGTTTCAAACATTTAATTGACAAAAATTAGTGTCTATTAAACTCTCTCTGACTACGACATGCGAATTGGCCAAAGAAAGCCAAGACTCGATTGATGTTTACACCCACTCAAGTCCAGTACACGCTTCCATTACAAACACCAATCCGATTTCTCTTATTCAGCCGATTTTAATACATGACCCTATCTTAACCAAAGAACCAAAACCAAAGACCATTCCTGATTTGTCACCCCAATCAAGAAAACTAAGCAAATCTCAGAAGATTAACGCCTGAATAAAACGAAATCGACAAATCGTTAAATTAAAAAGCGATATAAAAGGAGAGGCCAAAGACTGGCATCTACGGCACCTGGCCAAAAAGATACGCGAAAGTTCAAAACGTTGCCGAAGAGATATCAAGAACGTTTTGGTTTTGGCTAAAGACGCAACACAAGCCGTAGTAGAGAACTACAACTTCGCTTTCAACTTAAACTTAACCGCTGAAAATTTACTTCGTTTTCGGGCTAAAACATATGGAAGAGATGCCTCACGATTACTACTAAACAAATTGACAAAGTCAGCCATTTTTACTTTAAGAAACAATTATTAAATCTGCAAATACACCTAATGCTGTTATACCTGATCCAACTACTGAATCAATTTTTGATTACAAGCATAGCTTGTATTTTAAATAATGTTTTAAATAAAATAAAATTAAAATTAATTTAATGAAACTTGGACTAAACTTCTTAAATTAATAAAATACTTTTTAAATGATTATAAATGAAAAATAAATACAAAGTCAAAATAAATTGTGCTTTGCTTCTTAAAGATTTCACTAACTACTAACAATTAATTTTAAGTTCATTTTGGGAAAACCATAAGGAAGGAGGAGTTCGACGGTTGGAACTTCATTAGTTTTCTTGACCTGAAACAATTCTTGAGTTTGCCATTACGGTTAAGCGTTGACTTAGTTATTGATCTTTTTAATAATTGTTAGAATGTTTAGTGAATAGCTCATTGTCACGGGAGATGATGAATCACACGCGTCTACACTCCATGAAGACATCAACAGCCCGATTACTATTATTTCCGAAAGTTTTGAAGACAATGATAATGACGATCTTCAAATCAATATAGAGGCAATTACCTCATATCACAATGTTACCGAACAATGCCTGGTCCCGTTTCAACAGAAAATCGAATATACTAGCCGTTTCACACATTGGATGAAAGACTTGTTGACCTATAATTTCAATCTATGCAACTTTGCCTACAATCCAATTATCCACTTATTCTCGAATTGCTCACCAGGTGAGATAATTGTCCGGATCGACAGCCGTACTTACTTCGACAAAGTAAACTGTTTAACCGTTTACCGAACTCACTTGATTGTTGGCATGATGTCCGGAATGCTGTTAGCTTACGACATTGATTCCATGATTTTGGAAATAACCTACCAAACCGTCCAATATCCAGTATCTAAAATCATTGTTGGACTCCATCCAGATTCTTTTTATATTATTAAATACAAAAGAATTACTGAATTTGGTTTTGAAACACCGCTACGTTTGTGCATGCAGATGGCCGAAAATTCGATTATATCAGTAATGGCTACTAATTTGCCGATTTTCCTTCTGGACACACATGGCCGTATATACAAACTAACCATAATAAACGAACATAATTTTGTTCTAATTATACAATACACATTTTAATCATTTATTCTATTAATGGTTGACCTAAAAACAGTTGACATGTATAACAATCCACCAATTTGTCCGGCTACCTTTCGTAATTATGCTGCTATTTTAGATTTGGGCCGGCTCCAGATCTCGGACCCTCGATTATTTTACAAATGTGTGTTTCCGTTGGACGAAACTAAAGCGATTACAATGAAGTGTAATGGCACAAAAATCTTTACCGCTAACGTCGAACCAAATGAGACCTCGCCTGGCCAATCAAATATTCATATTTTTAATCTGGAAACGTTTGGTCTAAATTTTAGTTATTTGAATCGTTCAATAGTTAGTGGTGTAATTCGAGCGTTTGATTTTGCGAAACATTTCCTAAACGTGTCCACATCTGGCCGACGCTTAAAGATTTTTCACTCAGAACATCTGTACCCAATGTTTCACATTATGTTTGATCAGTACGCTGAATATTTTACATTCATAAATCTTAAACAGATTGTGGGAACAGCCCATAAAAACGTAATTACAATTGAATTATGACGCAGAGAATATGTCTGTTTTCATTTCAAAAGAGAATTTGAGGATTATATAATTTTTACCAAAATTTGCCGTCATTTTGTAACAATACCAAACTGAACTTAAAATTTTAATTACAATTTAAAATAAAAACTTAAATTTCAAAATACAAATTCTGATTTAATTTATTTTAATTAATTTCAATAAATAACATACCAAAGATTCTGTTTAATAGAGTTTTGATTAACATAAAGATTACCCTAGCTTAGTTGGAATCAAATGCAATAAAACAAAAATTTCAAAGACGAACATCAGCACAAAGACGTAGTGTCTTCCGGTCTAATTCTCGCCGTTTAATTGATAAATTAGCAATAGCTTATGTCATTAAACCTAAAATCCTTTACAACAGAACAGTTAACCGAATTATTGACAATCAAAAAGCAGATTATGAAGTAATTGTAAACATTCCAAAACTCAATATCTTTGTAAAAACTTATGCTATTACCAGAAATAAGGCCTGGCAAATAACATTCCTGAAAATCCATCGACTATATAGCATATCGATTATTTATAATTAATTGTGTAAACTAAATCAGAATTCTAATGTTTTACTTGAATAAATAAATTTGATTTTAAAACTAAACAAAAATTTTAATTTTATACATTAATAGAAATGAGTACTGAAAGACAAAAATTTGATCGCTTTGCAGCAGAAATTATTTGCCGTTTTTGCCGATCTAAAGGTTTCATATACAACCATCATCCAAATCTAGGTAACTATTGTTATGAGTGTGGAAGACTCGGTCATAAATCGGCAAATTGTCCCAAAAAATTAATGGCTCTAATTGCCTATTTACCCGATGCGTTATCTACTTCTTTCAAAATTTCCAAAGTTATTTATTCAGTAAAAACTATGCGTCAACTGAAATGCGTAGACAACTTCCATCTGTTGGCTCCTAATTCTTGTATTACTATTGATGTAGAAAAGATTGAAGTTCACGACAAGCACCTTCCAGGATGGATTGTCGTGTAATAATTTCCCACAAAGTCAAGAAAGTCTAATTTAAAAAAATTAGTCTATTCAGCAAAAATCTTTTAACCAAAACATTTAGTTAAACGTTACATGACCCGCTGGTCGGGTCTCGCTCGCATTGACCTAAGCGAAGAGGCGGTACCGTTTGTTAAAGTAAAAAAAACTAAAAGAAATATTTAGTAATCGTTTAATTATCGGAATTGACCTTCGAGAGGACCTAAAATGTCTCAAACTCAATGAGTTTGTGCAAAGTAAACAAAGATTTGAATTTTATGATTACTTCTTTGACGATAATTATCAGCCCATTAGTCTCAAAGTGTTGGCCTACGCTTTCTTAGTAAAGCTTATTCAAGAGTTTTTACCAAACTTTGATCCTTTATCTGGCCATAACCCAGTCGTCGACTGTTTGACAACATTTCAGATATATATTAAGCGCAAAGACAGCGAAAATCAAACAATCGATGGAAATTAAATTTAAATATTCTTTTATTAATAAACTTTAAAATACATTTTCAAATTTAATATTTAATCTCATAATTAATTGTTTATTTGATAAGCAATAGTGTTTACTGTATCTTACCTAATGCTTACAATAAACTCTATTGTTTATCAAATAAACAATTAATTTTTAGCTTAAATAGTAAATTTAAAATTTTATTTTAGAGTTTATTAATAAAAAAATGTTTAAATTAAATTTTAATAATAATTTAACTTAATTTTAAAATGTTTTTAATATTTAAATGATTTTTTGTAATATTAATTATCTGTATTTGATACTGTTTATATGCCATAATGGTGTATTCCATGATGATGTATTCAGTCTAATATATGTGTTTTAAATGATTTATGTTGTCAGAATATAAATTACATTCATTTTATCGTAAAATGAATAAAAAATTTTAATTACAATTAAAATTTAATTAAAATATTTATCAAAATATTATATTTTGTTAATTTATAAACGATTTTTAAATCAAATTTATAAATAATGTATTTCATTCGTAAAATTTTAAACTGTAATTTAATATAAAATATAATATTTTATATTAACAAATATTAAATATATTACATTCGGTTAAACCAGCTCGTTTGTTATTTAAATATTATGTGAATTAAATAATATATAATTTTGTTATTTATAATTATCAATTTTGCATAACACCTATTTTATAAAAAATTAAGCAAAATAATATCACACATTAAATAAAATTAAGTTTTTAAATTCTCATAAATAAAAAAATTAATTAAAATTATTATCTATTAATAAATAATATAACTTATGGGATCAAAACATATACTATTTAACTTGTTTAATTTTAAAATTATAATATATGCCAGAATATTTGGTTATTAAAAAAAATAATTATTATTTAGGAATAAATAATTAAACCTATATTTTGTCAAAATTAATTTTTGAGTCTAAAGTTTTGCTAACAACTTTTTAGTTTATTTTTATATCCGTTTTAAGTTATATAAAAGAATGTATTTTTGCATTAACTGCATTTTAATTAAAGTCATAAATTGTACTGTTTAATGTTAAAAAAATTATAATAAATATAATAAATATTTTGGGCATAATTAATTAATTGTCATTACACTAACACATAAAATATTATAATTTTAACATGATAATAATTTTTAAAAATTTATAATACTGTATAAATTCTGTAATAGTAATTTTTGAATTATTGGACGGTTATAACTTATTACTACGTTTTTGTCTCTATGTATTTGCCCTATAATATAAGCCATAACTGAATGACATGCATTAGTGAAAATATGAGTTAATTTGAATTAAATTAATTTTTTTTGAAATAAGTTTGTTAATGGATTCGCTATATAAGCAAATATAACTTTCAATGTACAAAAATAATCAACTAGGCCAAAAAAAAACTTTATATACTTTACTCATTTAGGTTGTAAAAAATTTATGCAATTATAATTTAACCGGGATCAGACAAAATCTTATTTTTGCTGATTACGTAATTCAAGTAAGTAATTTTGGTAAAGCAAAATTTACATTTTACAAATTGTTAGCGCATTGTAATTTGTAACTTTTTTGATTATAATTTCGATGTATTGAAAGTGTTCATAAAAAATTTTTATAATTATAATAATGTCATTCAAGTATATTTGTATTTTAAAAAATTCCTATTTTAATCAGAAATAAATTTTATAATTATTTATTATAAATTATTTAAATTAAGTTTTTAAAATTTTTAATTATTTTTTATATTTCATACAATGATTTTTCAAAATAAAAATTATTACAATTTAGTTTTAAAAAGTTTTATTAACAAACACAAATATTTTTAACTGATTTTTGATTTTAAGTTTATTATTTTATTATTTGTATTTGCGTTTATAAAATATTAATAAAATGAACTATTCCAAATATTAAATTTGTACAACTGTGTAAAGATACAGATAATAAATTATTTAATTTTTACAGTTTTGAATTACTGTGTTTCACGTTTATATTTTGATACTTTGTAAATATATTTGTTTTTCAGAGCATTGTAGGATTAAATCTAATTTAAAATTAAAATAATTGTATATTTATTTTTTCGATAGCTTACTTGTAATAAGAATAAAATATTTTATTTAAAATTTCAGATTTATTTGCAAAACTACACTCCTAAATAACATATAATTGCAAATTGCACCAAAATAACAGCAATACTGTATATGGATTTTTATTTAATTTTTAAATATTTTCTAATACGAAAAACAAATAATTTTGTAAATTATGCTAATAAGATTATTTTCAACTTCTTAACAAATTATAAAAAATATAATAATCGAAAAAATATATAATATTTTCAAAAAAAATTATTTTATTCATTATATTTATTTAATTGTAATTTAATTAACTGAAAATTGTTTAATGAAATAGTTTGTCTAAAATCTAATAAAAATAAATCTACTTTAAAATTATTAACAATTACAAATTTAAATAAATAATTATTGATATAATTAATTACATATAAAATAATTGATTATTTATCTATTTTAAATTAAAATGAAATATAGTTTGTACTCTCACGCGCTTAATCATTAAATTAGATAAAAGATAAAAGAGAAAACTTTCCAATTCGTAAAATTTAGGATTTATTTTATTAAAATATAAAACAATATTTTAATTTTCAAATTACTAAATTACCGAAAACTTTAATATATCAAACTAATTTAAAATGCCACAAAATAACCTATTTAAAAAAATTAAATACAGTACATATTGTTGAATTTGTTAAAAATATAAATATTAAATATTATTGCTCAACTACTGATTAAACTAATAAATAATTAAAGTATATATTTAATTTGTAAATAAAACAACAATAAATCAATGGTTTTGTACACATTATAAAATATTTTATACTAACAATTAATTTAATTTTTATTCCAATTTTAATTAATTATCAATTTTTGTTTATTAAAAACACTTTTATAAATAAAATATTTTATATATTAATAATTAACTATTTCATTAAATTATATATTTTTATACTGGAATACGGTAGATCAACGGAATAATCGTTTATCAATTAAAAAATTTAATAAAAAACATCATTTTGACATTCAAACTAGTAAATAACATAACAACCGTAATTTATCAAATTACTTCAAACTATTCAAAAATACCACAAACGGTCTTGTAATCTCATCTACTTTCGCACAGCCTGTATTTACAATTAAACTGCGAATAATATACTACTGAATGTGTAGAAACACCTTTTAGACATATTATAAATGCAAAATAATTAGCGCGTCCTAAACAAGGACAGTTTATCAGTAGGAATTGTGTAATAAGAAACATACGTACAATTACACAAGTACAAGTTTGCTATGAATCCGCGCTGACTAGAAAGTACTGTTAATTATAAATTAAATTTAAATTAAATTTATGATAAGTCCAACTTTGCCTCAATTTAAATTATATCTAATTGAAACATTAATTATTATCAACAATTTGTAAAAATCTATTTCTCAATAGTTTTTATTTGAATAAAATTAAAAAATTAAAATGTTAAAAAATTAAAATTTATTTATTTAAAAACATAATTGAATTAATGTAATAACAGCACAAAAATAGTTATTACATTACATTACATTATTATAATACACAAAAAATTAATTAATTGGTAAATCAAAAATTGCTTTGTTAAAATATTTTTAAAACTAA
>JAQFXP010001648.1:0-18248 GCA_034693685.1 Belba bartosi
CTCTCTCTCTCTCTCTCTCTCTCTCTCTCTCTCCTGCTCTCTCTCTCTCTCTCCTGCTCTCTCTCTCCTGCTCTCTCTCTCCTGCTTTCTCTCTCTCTCTTCTGCTCTCTCTCTCTCTTCTGCTCTCTCTCTTCTGCCCACTCTCTTCTGCTCTTTCTCCTCTTCTTCCTTCTCCTCCCTCTTCCTCGCTCTTCTCATTGTGTTTTATGTGATTTATTTTCGTCGTTTGCAATCAATCTGTAGTAACGCATAATCTAATTACTAATGCATCCAAACTATGAAAGATTTCTGTAATGAACCTGTTTTTAGTTATCGTTTACTACGAGAGTTCAGACAAAATTGTTACTCTTAGTTGAGGAGAGATGATAGCACAGAAAGAAAGGGGAGAGAGAGAGAGAGAGAGAGAGAGAGAGAGAGAGAGAGAGAGAATTGAATAGAGAATAGAGTGGTAGAGCATTGGTAGCATTCATTTTACACAATACTTCCTGTGTTGTGCTGTAAATTCAATTTAGTATAAGTTTTAATTCAAAAAAGCATAATGTGATTCATGCGATCCTTTTCTTTCAGTTTCGCTAAATTTCTATAATTAATCACTAGTTTTAGTCCTTTTTAGAGTAAAAAGAATTTTCGAAAGCATTCGACCAAAAGTAAAGTCACGAGAGATGAGAGAAATTATATTATTATAACTTTACTTTATTTTATATTAATATACTATGTTTTCTATTATTGTTCTCTTCTCTCTGTTATTGTGAGTTAATATAAATTGTCTTAACTATGATATAGAAGAAAAACAATGTCTAAGACTTAATGCATTAGTTATAATACAAATTGAATGCTTTTGAACAAATGCTCCGTAAAAATGATGCGATTTATGTCTCAAATATAAAGACCTAAATTGAATGAAATCAAAATTTTTAATATTCACTAATAATCTTATTAATAACGATTTCTTTTGTTTAATTTAAATTAGATATAATTAAGATTGCGGTAACTTTACTCATCAACATGTGGCCAAATCTAGTGTTGGATTAATGATATGCAATCGGATTAATGCGATTTTTATTCTTCTTATACATTGTTTCGGCAAAACAATTGTTTATATCATTTGATTGCTTTAAGTCATAATCTATAGCACATTAAATAAATGCAAAACAAGCCTAGATTTATGTGCTTGTGCTTGATCTCTCTCTCTCTCTCTCTCTCTCTCTCTCTCTCTCTCTCTCTCTCTCTCTCTCCTGCATTGTTCGTCATGTATGTCATGAATGGGTGAATCTATGAATCTTGAGTCCGCCAGCGGGTGACCCAAACCCAACATCATTAGAGACAGCGAACGCATAATCTTTTGAGACGAAAAAATTATATAAAGGATGAACTCATACTATAAATATCGAAATTGAATACAGAATCAGTTGCTTTGAACAGAATATCTGAATTCTATTTTTTAAAAGTCAGAATAGTCTCAAAAAAGCGATTACCGAAACTTTTTACGTTTTATACAACAAAACTGTCTGAATATTAAGTTAAGTGAAAGAAAAATATTTTTATTTTCCAACTTACTATAAATGAATTTATAGTTAATTTATCGAAAATATATAATAAAATTCAATTAAATATATAAAACATTACAATAATTAAAATGAAAATCGCATTTATATATAATTTGATTTAAGTTTTATTTTTGTTCTTTCGATTAAATCTATGTCTGAGACAAACATATGATTCAATTCTGAGTGAAATGCTTGAAAAGTCGGAAATATATTGAATTGTAAATTATCAAACATTAGGACTGAAATCGGATTTTTGTTGGAAAGAGAGAACAAAATGATATTCGATTTATATTTTAGTTGTGGTGTGAATGCCATTTCAAAAGCAAAGCATATTTTTAAGAAAAAAGTACTTATAGTCTGTATTATGTTCTCAAGTCTCCGACGAGAGCATCAGTTAAGTTATTTTAGTGAAAAGTTGCGATTCTGTCCAATCCTTCAAAGCTATTATTTTTGGCTTCGGTTTGCCGTAAAGACATCCCATCGTTAGTGGTTTACTCATTCGTCAATGACTGCAAATCACAGCAAACTTAACGGCTTATCAATGAATGCTTCGTTCGGCCAGACATTCGTCGAACGTCTATCGATTCCATTCTATTCTATTTTCTCTTTTCTATTCTTTGCTCTCTTTCCGCAAACGGCTCAACAATCCATTCAATCGCTTCTTTCTAACGATTCTCTTGATTTGAGTCGACAACACATTAAATACGAATTTTTTCTGTTCTCTCATTTTAAAAACAAAAGTGAAGTTACTTTACATTAGAGACTCAGTTCGGTTTCAATCGCTTACTAGTCTTACAAAAGTTGGTTAAGTATTCTATTGATATAACCGAAGTATATCCAAAGCCTTATTTTTTATACAATAATAATTACACTTATGATTGCAATAAATAAAATGAATTGGTTGAAATTGAATTATATTTTACTTACTTGTTAGATCAGTTGGCCAACTTAAAAAGAAATAATCCAAAAATTTTTGCAAAAATATTTAGATTGAAAACTACAAATTAAATCTAGATTAAAACAGGAATCGAGAAAATCGGCCTATTCAGGGGGAATCAGGGAAGCAATTTTTGCAAAAGATTTGGCCAAAAACCTTAGGGGTATCAAAGGGGTATTTTTAACGCTCAAAAAGACCTTATAATAATAATAAAATTTTACTTAATTTAACTATATTTAAACTGAATTTAGCACCAATTTAGGACAAATTACCTATTTTTAACCCAAGAACTAAAAACATTTGATCGTCGTTCTCGTGGACTAATGCTAAAAGAATAAATGCCAATTGTTAACATCAGGGGGATTTTTCTTTGATTCCCATTTCAATACTTGATTAAAAACAAAATGTCATTGACTTTAAATATTTGGCATAAGTTTTAGTTTGTAAAAGAGAGACCATCAAAATTTTTGATTAAAAAAAAATTTAATTAAAAAAAATTTTAATTTGATATTATATCTAGTTAAAATTTAATCAAATTAATTAAATGAAAAATATGTTTTTCCAAGTTCTAAAAAATAATACTAATTTAGATTTCTAGAATTAATAAAAATTTGATCCAGTTTAAAAAATTAAATCTATTGTTTAAACTAACATAAATTTATTATTTTCAATTTTTTAAATATTAATGTGTAAAACATTAATATGATTTTAGATAATTTCTTAAAATATAATAAAATAATTTATTTTATAAAAAAAATTGTTTTTTAATTATTTAATGCATTTAAATTTTATTTTGTTTAATTTTATATAAATTGTTGTTGACAAACTGTTATTTATTAACAAAGACAATTTTTAAAAAATAAATAATTTAATATATTAAATAAAATTTCATAGTTTAGACAAATGTTTCTGAATTTGATATCTATTCCAAAAAATGCAATTGAATATAAACTTTGAATTCATTCGATACAATGCATACATACTTTGAATACAGAAAACTAAATCGTTTTATTGAAATTAAACCTAATAGTGATGCTTTTCTTTTTTCCCTCTCCTCCCTATCTCTTCCTTTCTCTCCTTTTCTCCCCTCCCTCTATATCTCTTCTCCTATCTCTCTCATTCACTCTCTCAATCTCTTACGTATTTATCTTAAACTCTATGCTGTACTGTATATATTGAAAAGAGCAAAGAGAAGACATAGAGAATGATTGGAAACAATTGAAGTCAGAATAGGATGAGTTTAAAAAAAGCATTTTTATTGCACATTAAATATTAGTATAATTCAGTGAAAGCGGTTCTGGTTCTGACTCATTAGTCTCTCTAATGGCTCGTGAGATGGAAAGCGAAGATCATTCAAAGATTCTGAACACAATATCATCAAACGGCTGAGCGATACGCCATTCATTGCAGACTTGTAGACTGTTTCAATGGTTGGAAAGGTTTGGATGGTTCGAAGGTTTGTATGTCTTGTATGGCTTGTATGGCTTGTCTGGCGTTTTCTCTGTTGATAACAGCGCTCTAATGTCTGTTAAGTGATTTAAGTTATATTATTGTCTTTCGTTTGCAAACACTCTTTTGCACTACAATTCAATGTATAATTTGTATCCATAATAGTATAATAGTATAATAGTCTAATAGTGTTGAACTTAATTCGACTCTACCTCTACCTCCAGCCTAACTCGACAGAGTATTTTGTGCTTAACTAAGCTAGCAACATAGCAACATGTGCTTTAATATATCCCCAGAGTTTCAGTCTATCTATAAATTCTCTCTCTCTCTCTCTCTCTCTCTCTCTCTCTCTCTCCCCTCTCCCCTCTCTCTCTCTCTCCCGCCCTCTCTCTCTCTCTGACTCTGTTTGGCTCGGTTTGGTTCTCCTGGTTGTTCAGTTGTTCAGTTGTTTAGTCCTCCAGTTCTCTGCACAGTTAGATTTGAGCAGAAACTCTCATTCGAATCAAATGCGTTTGCAATGAAGTAAAGGCCAAAATAGAAGCAATATTTTGACGGATGAGTCGATACAGTCTACTTCATGAGCCTCTCGTGATTAAACTCATCAGTTTGTCGGTCCCAAGTCGGTCATCTCCTCAGGGCTCGGCTCGAATGCAGTAAAGCAGCCAACTATGGGCACGATGTTTGCCCATATATTCTCTTTATGTTTATGGTATCGCTAGGCATATACGCGCACATTATGAGCACCGGCTCTCTCACTCTCACTACAGCTATGACTCTGATGCTCTCTTATAGCTCTTATGATACCACCATTTGCTTACGGCTTATCACAATTTGCAGTAAACTTTACGTAACTACAAGTGTTCTAACTGTGCTGTTATGGCATTCAAACACATCAATGGCTCAATACTGATATTCAAATAGTTTTTTATGCGTTCATTAATTTTACAAAACGATACATCATATAAATCGATATTTTATATAAGAATTTGTTTAGCTTTGTCATTGACTCAGTAGTCAGTTTAAGAAATGTTAAATTTTTTCTTATTTTACTTTAAAAATTTATACACTACAGTATAAGAAGTCAATATTTTATTAATAATAATAAAATCTTATATATAAATGCTTAAAATACAATAAATTTATTAAATTTAAATTTATTTTAAAAATTTTATTTATTTTAATTGATGTTAAACATTATACATAACATTAATCAAGATGGTTTGAGTTAGAAATTATATTTTTAAAATGTTTTTACTTTTGAAATAATTATAACTTTAGATAAAATAAATAATTGAAATTTTAATTTAAAAAATTTACTCTCATCTTTGGTAGTTTACAAAAAACAAAAACAAAAAACAGGCACATAATCTTCGAGCCAAAGCGTAAAATGTATGTCAACACACTAAAATAAGAAAACATTTTTAAATATATAATTTCCTTGTTAATAAACACAAAAATTTTATTTAAAATAAATTATAAAATTGATTAATTATTAGTCTATTTTACAAATTAAATATAAATATATAACAATTAAATGTATTTATAAACTATAGTGAAAATATTAAAAATATTTTATTTAAACTTATTTAAGATAACAATAATAAATTTAATAAATGTAACAAAATCCTTTAAATTTTTTAAAATTAATATTTGCAAATCTTAAACTTTAGTATAACCATTATAAAATTATTTAAGAAATAAGTCAAAAATAAAATTTTAATTATTTAAATATTAATATATTAATAATAGTTTAAAATTAGCCTTAAATTAAACATTTAGACCAGGAATCGAGAAGAGGGGTATTAGGCAACCCCCCCCCCCTTTTTTTTAAAAATTTGGATTTATCCCCCTCTAGCATTTGGTTCGAGAAAAGGTACCCCCCTCGACGTTTTGCCGGCCGCCGAAGGCGGCCAGCAAATTTTTTTGGTTTTTTGCCCAAAATTAGGAAATTTTCCCTAAATTGGTGCTAAATCCGGTTTAAATTCAGTTAAATTGGGGGAAATTTTATCATAAATATATGAGTTTTTTGAGCGTTTTTGGAAATATCCCCTACCTGATCCTCCATAGATTTTGGCCAAAATTTTAAGAAAAATCCCTTCCCTGATCCCCCCTTCTGGATCGGCCGACCTTCTCGATTCCTGATTTAGACAAATTTTATCGTATAAATAAATATTAGTAAAAACTGAATTAAAAACATAAATATAAGTAATAAATCAAAATGCCAATTTATTTTATATTAAACATTGTGTTACAATCTAGATTTAAATATTTTTTAAAATTCAACTTATAAAAACATTATTGTTTTAAATTAATGCTTTTAGTATTATTTTTTAATAATTTTTATTTATACAAATATAAACAAGTAATTTTTAAAAATCCAAATATTTAAAAAACAAAGCATTGTATTTCTATAAACAAAAAATCTAGATTGTATTTCAAATTCTGGTATATCAAAAAATTATAAAATAGTTATTTTACAATTTTGTCTTTTAAGAAATAATCTAGAATTTAGAAAACAATTTAAAAATTCCAAGTCTTGGATGTCTATGAAGTTTAGACTGTTTTAGTGATAGCGTTAAGAAAATGCAAACCACAAAAGAACAAATGACAGAAGAATCTAAAGTTCAATTTACTTGAATCTAATCGATCATTCAGTGATCGAGTATATGCCTCAAAAATAATAATGAAGTTTAGCTTAGCTTATGCGCCATTCATACCATTAAATTTGTTTCAAACCTCTCGCCATTATATAACTCGTATTGATTTCAACTGAAGTTTTGCATATTCTTAGAGTTTATTTTATTTCAAACCGTAATAAAAAAAATTGGTTTAAAAATATTTTATTGATTTAAAGAATCTGAACATTTTATTGATTGCACTGGTATTCAAGTCTAGTATAATTCAATATTAGTAAAGGATATGTTTTATTCTAGTATTCGATTTGTAGACAATATATATAGCGATGTGTTTAAGCGTTTTGCACAAAAATCGATTGAAAGAAAATCGAAGCGCTATCAAGAAAAAAGTGTTCGATAATACTTATAACAAATAAGTTGTTAACTATATATAGAAACCAATTTTATTAGTTGTTTGTTATGCTAAGCTCTACGTATATATCGGATCCAATTCTTACAAATATACAATTGGTATGAGTTGTATGAAAAGGCAATCATTTTCATTGGCAATGCATTTCGGCGTCACTTTAGTTTGGATGACATTCACAGCATTTTGTTCTTCATTCCAGTGCTGTTCTGGCAGTGAGTTTAGCAATTGTGATATGAAAAGCTGACGCTGTAATTACACTTTGTCTCAGCATCTGTACAGCCGTATAGCACATACTGTACAGCACATACTGTACAGCACATAGAGCACATAGAGTAGACACAATTCTCTATCAACGCTCACTACGTTATTATTAAATCTTCGTTTACGCATCATATAGTCTCAAACAGTACTGTATGACTCAGCCAACCACTGCCTTTTCTCCCAGTCCCTGCTTTGATTTTTGGCAACAGGGAAGGCAGTGGGGGTGGAAGGGGTGGAGGTCACCATTAGATATGGAATTCTGATGCAAATGACAGAATTATTACTTTAAATCATATTTTAAATATAGGGAATCTATGGACCCCCGAAACGCACTTTCTTACACTACACCAGAGCTAACATTTCATAATCACATCACAACTGCCTGTTGTGTTAGTTATGTTCAATAATTTGCATAACATATGACTCAAATGCTTATCTAATAATTCTCCTGGGTTAATATAAAACATATTGATCCGACCTTAGAATTAAACAATAATTTGTTTTATAAATATATGTATTATTTATTTATGATATCATATTCTAGTGTGAGCTAGATGCAAAAAACTAAAGGATTACTACAACATATATTTATAATCGTTATATTCGGCAATAATTTCCATTATATGTCATAGCGTTCTACAGTTCAATGCAATTGTTGCAATTCAGATAAATTTGTAACAAAAGCTTTTTTTCTCTTGTTCTCATCCACTAGAGTAAAAGCAAATGATATGTCTCCCAGTTTTTCATTGTTGTCAAAGTTTCAGCACAATTGTCATACAAATCCCGTCAAATATCAAACTTTACGTCAGCTTATGCTTCAACTTTTTTTTGTTCTATGAGAAAAATACTATTGTATTAAAGCTGTACATAGTTTGAGAGATAGAAATACTGTATGTATTGCAGAATATAATAAAAATATTTTCAAAATTCCATATTCATTATTGGAATGTGCCTTAAATTATTAGTTTGGATATTATGTCAACCATTAAATGTGTGGCTACATAATGTATTTTTTAATTAGCTAAAATTTTAATTTAATTTATTAATATTATATATTTTTTATTTATAAATAATAAACAAACAATTTCTAATATATCAAATATAATTAAACGTATTTTAACAAAGTAAAAATTTAACTAATAATTAAAATTAATAAAATAAATCATAACTCATAAAAACAATATAATTTTCTGACTAATATAAAATAAAAAATTGTATAATTTCAGATTGTTCAAAGCAAAAACCGTGAATAAATTGAACTTTTTATTGCTAGTCGTTAGCTGTAAGTGTTGTTCGAATTATTATTATAATGAAAATCTGATGACTTATTCAAGAATTGAAACTCTATTTGTCTGTCGTTTGCTATTAAATTTGATCTCATTATAAAAATGATGACAATATTAATGAATAGTTTTGGCGCAACAGAGAAAAGCCGATGTTTTCGAAAACAGCTCCGAAAATGGTTTGGCTCACAAACTGCTTATGAGCTGAAAGTATATCTCTTTAAATGTGTTCATATAATTGATTGCGACTCAAGTCGATATAAAAGCGCATTATTATGAATCGGTGCTTGGTGCTTTGGTTGGAATAAATAGCTGAACGCCTATACGCCTCTCCAATGTTGGATATAAATGATTCCAAAGTGTAGTCTAAACTTCTTGCCTCCCATTTCGTGTTCAAAGAAATTTCTAACAGAGCCTCAACTCAACGCAACTCAAGAGATGATACTTTTGGCTCAACTCAATCACAGCCATCGCAACCAAAAACTGAAATCAAATCTACTTTTTTGATCGTATTATATATTTTCAGGTCGGGTGCCATATATCTAAAGTATGGCCTAAACAAGTGAATCCCGAGCCATACGTCATAATCAGCGACAGCTGCACAACATTTGTCACAATCGGGACAATGCTGTGCGACTCTGCCTGCCTCTGCCTTTGCCTCTGTTTGTTCTCAATGCCTTCTTTTCATCACTTTCTTCAATCTTTCAGTTTTGGTGAACAGAACAGTCCTATCAAAAGAAAAGACAAATTTCACACAATTCAGACTCATTGGCCACTCTTATGGCGAATCTCTGCTATATCTAGGCATCGGGTACGCTCTCACACATAAAGAGACAGTTTTAGAAATTTTATTCAATTTATTGACTTTTGTTGTAGAGTTAGAAATGAGCTCTGTTTGACACGAATTCAGTCTTCACTTCTTTGGCTAAGTTTTTTCAATTGACGATAACGTGTTATTTCCGCATACTTTTGCCTATCTCTCACTCTCACACTCTCTCACTCACACTCTCTCACTCACACTGTCTCACTCTGCCTCTGCCTCTACTACTGTCAAGACTATAAAAGATGAAGACTAAAACTTGGGAGTAGTCAGTCATTAAGAAAGCATTATTTGATGCATTAGAGTGAGGGCATCTGATACTTGCTGCAATTTAACTTTGCTGTTACACTAACAGAGCTCTACAACTACTACTAGAGCCAGAGTTACTTTCAATGCCTGTTATTTGGGCTGTAATGAGCTTTTCTGCGAAATATTTCCGACAAAACTTTACCAAAACTATTCAAAGCCAACACTAACCAACACTAAGGCTCTTGAGTCAAATGCAGTAATTCGTATGAAATTTGTAGCAATAGCTGAGCCTTGAGTTCACTACTACTGTATCCACTACTGCATCCACTACTGCATCCACTACTGCATCCATTAAATAGTGAGCACTTTGTTTGGTAGCACTTGTTTAGAGTTAGCTCTAAGTAGAGCACCTAAACGATGTCATTCGTCCGAATCAAAGAATCAAAGTCTCGATTCCAGTTTTGCTCTTCGGTTGCCATTTATGTACTCTTCTTTGTGCTCTTCTGCTCTCTTTTCTCCATCAGTCCTGTCATTAAGAGCACGTTAGCAGAAGTAGTCGCGCATATATGGGCTCAATCGGAGTCCATTTGCTCTCTCTTTCGACTCTCCTTCCCTCTCCCTCTCCCTCTCTGGCATTACTATCATTTCGGTAATGTATAGCAAAAAAGAATAGTCTTTCAGACTATGGTTTACTGCTATCAGTGAAGCAAAAAGCGGATAATGCGAGAAAGGGAGGGAGAGGGGAGAGAGGAGAGAAGGGATGGATGGAGGGAGAGAAGGAGGAGAGAACAAGAAGAGTGAGGAGCAGTGAGGAGCAGAGAACTTGATGTCCCTTTCATCGTATGATCGCATAACTATTGCTTCAATTCTATCTCAGATTAAAACTCTTTCGCTTCAAAGGATTGCTGCAAATCAAGCGTTGAGTAGAGAAGAGAGGCTTTCCTTCAAAAAAGCTATTATTACACCAGTTATAACAGTCTCTACTTATACTCTCAACTGTTTTTCCCTCATTCTTCACCAGCTCTACCGTTCATCCATAATGTTTTTCTAAGAGATACAATCATTCTTCAGGTGTCATTTTGCCGGTGCCGGTCATTCACGCAATTCCATCACAACTTCTCATCCAAACAAACGCTCTTTTATTTAAAAACTTTTCAAAACTTTTTCAAAATAAAGAGATGACATAAAAATATTAGAAAATGTTTTGAAATCAAATTAAAGAGTAGAGACGTTTACGCCTCACCGACCAAGACCAGGCTATAAATGACAATATTTTAAAGTTTCAATCATGCTAAATGGAAACATTTCTTCTTGGTTAACCAACGCTTACCAAATATTTTTTATTTAAAATAAATTTAAACAAAATTATTAAATATGTAAATAAAAAAATGAAAAAATAACATTTAAAAAATCGAACCCGTTCTCAATTTCTTGTTAATTTTGTTTAAATTAAATTTTATTTTAAATAAAAAAATTAAATATCTAATATTTTTGCATTGAAACTAAATTTTTAGATAAATGAAATTATTTTATTAAAATTTTATCAATTAAAGTATAAATACAATTAAACCAACAATTTGCAATTGTCTTTGTTTGTATTCAAATATTTTTTATCGTTGAAATTAACAATTAATTGAATAAATAGTGAGTTTTGTTATAATGTTTCAGATTTTTTACTCAAAATGATTGCCTAATTAATTAATTAAGGTAGAGATTCTGCATCACTTGTATTGTATATACGAATATATAGTAATATTAATATTTATTATTTGGATATTTAAAGCCTTTGGCCATTGACTGCATATTGAATATGAATACAGTCGAACACATCTTCGCTAATATTTGTTTTGTTTATAGTTATTATTCAATTAGAAAATTATACAAAAAACACGCAAAATAAATAACACAAATATTTTGCATATCATTCACAATTAAAAGTAAAAATTGCAATTTTGCCAAATAATCAAATTAAGTTTTTAAAAATAAAATCTGATTTGAGTGTAAAAAATCAGTTATATAGAGAGAAAATGTTATTCCGTTCGCCTTTTGGCGAGATTTGTGTTATACTATATGTCTGGTCTAGAAATGAGCGCAAATATTGTTAGTAAGAAGTGGTTCAAAGAATGAAGATTTGAATGCAATGAAGACATGAGAGAATCAAATTGAAAGAAAGTTCACTTTAACAGAGAGAGACGAACAATGATTCTTGTGCTCACAGTACTGGCTCTACAGCTACAGTAGCTGCAGATCTAGGTTTGGGCGCCTTTCGGTCGCACAATGTGTGTATGTCTACTGTATATGTGTATGTCTGTGCCATGCTAGCATGCTAGTATAATCTATTTTGTTTCCTATTACAGTCATCGATGCATACATTGAATGTATGGCAAAGCAAAACAGCAAAACAGAGATATGAACGCAACCAACACAAGCACTAAAGCACTACATTGTTAGGCAATGCCAGCAATAGAGCAATTCTGGTAATACTGCTAAAACTGGCAATACTGGCAATACTTGCAATACAACTAAAAGGCAAAAAGCATTTGATTCGTCTGAATGCAACAGTGACTGCAGTGAACGAACACCAGAAAAGGCAATGTTTTTAATCATATTTTTCTTTTTTATCCTTAACTCTTAAATCTCTTGAGATGGTTACGAATAAGAAATGAGCCAATACTTAAATTCCCACCTGTGACGCCATGAGACTTGATTCCGGTGCTTCATCTCCACATCTATAGCGTCAATATCGTACCAATAGAGTAAGCAATGGTTTGGTTATTGCTATTCTAGTCATTCACTAAATCGGTAGTGCATTCAGGAATCGTATTAAGTAAAGCGTTCGAACGATCCTATTCTCGATTCACATTCCAGACTCTTATAACAATTTTTAGACAATTTTTGACAGCAATACAGCTATACATCCATATGAGCCATCATTCTCACCCCAAACCTATGACAGCAAAAAGCGTGTCATTTTCGCATCAAATTGGCACATCCACATCCACATCCCCATCCACATCCAATCTATTCCTTTCTTGCCATTCCATTACGTTTTTTATTCCAGTTTTCAATTAGACTTAACAGAAATTTATTTTTTTGTTAAATTTCGTATAAAAATTAAATCGTTTTATTGTAAAAAAAAGTAATTTTCAAAAAGAAATTTTTCGGATAACCATATTTAAACAAGAGTTGAGTCTACGCTATAAATTCAATTTTTAAAATTACTAACTTGAGACGTTAAAGTTTATAATTTTATTATTATAAGTATGTTCAGTTTAATATTTTAATAAATAAAATAAAAATGTCTAAGTTAGTAAACGATTTTAACATAATAAATTTAAAAATACAAGTTAATTTTTTTTGTGCTGTATGCAATTTTTCTTATAATTATTACTCAACTAAAATTATTTTTAATTAATAATTTATTTAATTATTATCTTATGCAATTTACATTTTAAAAATATCATAAAAACGGTTAATTTTAAAAGTTTTTAAGTATTAATATTAATATTTTTATAATTTTTAATAAAATTTGTAGTGTTTATCAACCTACTGGTGCTGTTTAAAGTAACAAAAAATTAATGTTTATCAAAAGTTAAATATACAGAGTGTTCGGCTTGCTACTGGAATAATAATAATTTTATTAATCATAAACTACAAAAGATATTTTAATCAAATTAATTGTAAATAATAGATAAATATATGACATTTGTGAATAAAATGATTTAAAATTGCTTTCTTTTATGTAAACCAACCAAACTTAAAAATTATCAAATAATGACCAAAATATTTTTATTGGAATGCTATTTTTTGTATTAAATATAGTTTGTTTATAGTTGTTAAAGTTATTTGTGTTATTAGTTAATAATTAGTCTTTGCAAATAATTTTAAAATTCTAAAAAAACAATAAAAAATATTGTAAAAATATTTGCCTAAAATATTTAGTGAAAACAAACATTGTTTTTTACTTGCTAAAAGTAGGATCTTTGAGAGTTGAATGTTTATCAAACTTTGTTCGATATTAACGTAGAGTTTCAGACACATTTGAAACATTTTGATAATACCGCCAAACAATGACAACTCTTTGTTCAATTAAATATTTAGCTAATGCGGTAGACATTGTTAATAGATTAACAACAACAAAATTTTATATAAAAAATCTCAGAGTATTTATTACAAAATAGTAACAACAAATGTTTGCTTACTAGAAAAAATAGATAAATATGACTATATTACAATTCCAGTAGTAAGCCGAACACTCTGTATTTTCTAAACAATATTAATAAGCAGAGGCCAACAAATTTTGAAAAAATAATATGCGCGTCAAAAGTAGGAAGTATGAAAATGTTAAGAAAGTTAATTATAAACTTTGTAAATATTAAAATAATATTTAAATATTTATTAACTTTGCTAGATATCAAACAAATGATATCCAACATATGAAACTCTACTTATTCAACTTAATTTAATCTGTTGGCAATTTTTGATAACTTCTATACTTTGTAGAATTAATTAGTTTAAAATATAATCGATACAAAGCAATTGTTTTAAAATTAATTTTAGTATTTCAAAATAGTTATTTAGTTCTTTAGATATTAAGCAAAATTTGTATACGGATTCCCTACTTTTGTCGCACATATTATTTTTTCAAAGCTTGGTGGACTTTATTAATAAAACTAGGTTGAGGGTACATTGACAAACCTACATTCTTTAGTTTCAATTGAAATAAAATTAAGTTCTGAAAAATATTTGGTTTTCTAATGAATGAATAAAATTGAAAGATTTGATTAAATAAGAATTGTTTGCGAAAAGAATAGCGATTTTGAGTTATTCATAAGATTGAGCCGAAATGAATGCAGAGAACCGGAACCTAATCGATGTTTTCATCTGATAAGACATCCTAACTCTGAGCGATCGTATGGCGTGTCGTCGAAGTGTGTGCTCTTCTGTTATTATTTGAGGAACAGAACTGCTCTACGTTTTACTGATTTATATTCAGTTCAATGTTTGTTAGCTAATACTCTGAGGAACGAAGCTGCAAAAATATTCTCCCGGGTCATTCAATCTTTAGCTCCAATTTTGCTTTCGCTGGTTATCAGTGAAACTGCGAAAACGGTTTGATCTCTACTTTAGTCTAACACTACTCCACAAGTACTGTAAACATCAGTTCATTTTGAATGCGTAAATATATTAGTCTCAACATAAGCTGAGCCACCACTGCCTTCACTGCCTCCACTGCCTTCACTGCATCCACTGCTCCACTGCCACCACCTGTGCCACCACTCATCTCATCTCTATTCAAATTGCGAATCCAATTATGCAATTATGGAAAATCATCTCAACTTCAAATACTGTGCGAGTTATGCGAAAACTTAAACTAATAATAATAATATAAATTACTATAACTTATCAAAAGATTTTCTCCTTTTCTTCAAATAGTTGTCTACAGTTCACTACAGTTCTCTACTTTAATAACTATTATCGATAACTCTCTCCTTTCCTCTACTCTCCTTCCCGGTCTCTGTGGGTGTTCTTTATTTCTTTTCAACTTATTGTTGATCTAAACTTATTCCGAAACAGAATAAAAGTTTTCTGAACACAAAATTGATTAGAGATCAATAAAGGGTTTAATAAATAGTTTAATAGTTTTATTGTGTAAATATTGACTAAATTTAGTAAAAACAGATTTTCTATAATATTTGCGCAAAACACCTATTTGTGGGCAAAAAACTGAGTTTTGTGATCAACAGCTGACAATTGCTTTAATCAATTGTTGAAAGTTTTGCATTTGTTTTGTTGTTTTAAATGTTGTAGTAAAGTGTGTAAAACACAAATGCAAACAAAAGTGCAAAGTGTGCACAAGAAGAACCCAATGATATCATCATTTCATTCACTGCTAATTGTTTTTCTCTAAGCGATGAGATTTTGCACACTCTATACCATTCTATACTTAATTGAAATTCTTATAGTTTTTGCTTTAATTGTTAGTTTTTTTTATTCTTATTTAAATGAATTTTTAATAAACAAATTAAATTATAAATTATGCAAATTCATAGTTTATATTAATAAATATAAATTAGATTAACTTTATTTAAATACTAAATAAATTATTGTCTTTAAAATTTTATGAGTTACTACTACTACTATTATTATTGTTGTTATAATTAAATTTAGTTAAACAAAAATATTAGAAATTTAAAATCTCTTTTAGTAAAATTCTATAATATTTTAAATAAAATTAATCTATGGATTCATTACACAAATTATAGTCATTTGATTCAATTGTATAATAAATAGAAAATCATATTTAGTATGAGTTATGGAATTGACAATTGGGTGGGTCTGTACTACAATGGATAGTAGTCTATAGTTCGTAGTCGAGTGTGTGGTGTGTGTTGAGTACGTCCGTAGTGTTGATATTTGTGGTGAGACATCATTTACATGATTGGAATGTCCAGTAAATCAGGACTGAGTGACCTGTCGTGCAAAACCTAAATCTCATATAGTATGCACTGATATGATTGTGTTTGACTTATTTGCACACAAATGTATAACAAGACAATACCACAAATCCAACCTTATATATGACAATCGCATGTTTGGATCAATGTTTGCAAAGCGTTAAATAAGTTTTAGTTGCTTTCGATGCCTTCGATCGTTCGTTTGTTCACAACTCGCTATACAGAGCTGTACTAAAAATGCTTTTCAACTATTTGTTCGCCTTTGACGGGTTGTGCTGTTCTCTCGTCATTAAAGCGGAACTAATGTATGTCCACTTGAGATTCTCATGATTCTGACAACTCTGAGGCACTGCAGACTACACACTACACACTACAGACTACACACTATTCTCTCAGTTTAGCTTAAACTACATCATAAATGCGTTCAATGAGTTGTGAGGATATGATTGCACGCAATGATTGCATAATCAAAATTATATTTAATAACAACGACTCTATGTTCGCCTAATATTATAGTAAAAAATTCTTTGCTATCATTCAAACGCAACCTTACAATAAATCTTAATGTATATTGGTGATTTAAAATTGCATTTTTTCAATAATTATTATTAAAGATTAGAAAACCTTAATTCATATCAATTAAAAAGCAGTTAGTTATTACAGCTTACTACAAGCTATATTATTGATATTAAATCTAGTTGCTTGTTTTTGTAAAACTTAAATTATTTAATTTTAAACATAAACAAATTTGGTCTAGTAAAAATTATTATAGTTAATCGATTTTTTATTTTTAAAAATTCAACCTCTACTCTAAAATCTTAAATTTACTTATTATATCTAACTTTAAACACTTGGTAAACAGTAAGCATTAAATGGCTTATTCACAAAAAAATAAAATCTATTTTTAATGTTTAATATTTGAATATTCAAAATGAAAATTATGCGAAATTGATGCCATTGCCAGCTCTACTCCATTAGATTAAAAGCACGGCGAGGGCAGGAGTTCCGGAATAGTATTGTCTGATTGATCGATTAAAACTAACAAACAATTCGGAACACAATTTGAGTTTTTTATCGAAATTAATTAAAGCATTCTTTGAGGCAATTAAAGTGATTTCAGTTTATTTGGCAGATATTGGCTCAACGAATGAGATTGAGTTTTTGATATCTTTATACTGTATATAGAGTCGAATTTAGGAATAAAATAACAAAAAAGAGCTGATATACTGAGCAAAGAGTGGAAATTTTTGCAATACTTTACTTAAATTGTCAGTTCTTGTTGGCGTTTTGAGCGATTCTGCAATTTTAAGTTTAAAAAATAAGTTTCTGATCGCAAAAAACCTTCAATTTTGATAACAAAAACCAATTTATAGCGTTCGTGTGTTTGGTTATAAATATATATATTTTTTTATGAAAAATGCAAAACTTTATATTTGCTCTCTTGTACTATACCTAACAGTCAACATGTGAGAGCATACGACTACACAAATGCATTGGAATGTGTTGAGGGGTTAATATGCATAACGTATTTCGATGGATATGAATGCAGAGCTAATGCATGAATATATTTACAGTTTAGTCGAGTATTGCTATGGTTTGCGATATTCTGATTGATCCCAACTATGAGCCAAATATGAGCAAAACATAAGCAAACAGAGCCGACACCAAACCAATGCTCGACTAAAACATCGGATCACAGCTAACATCGTAAGCGCTTATAATGTTTTGGTCAACACATAAATGTTATATATGTTTTAGAAAATATCAGCGCAAAAGTATATATCTTTTTTGATTTTATGCTTTAATATTTCTACTTTTCTCTACATTTCTCTACATTTCTTTACATTTTTCTACATTTCTCTACTTTCCTCTACTTTCCTCTACTTTAGTCGACTTTCACTTTTTGCTACAATAGTTACCAATAAAAGTATTTTTTGCTCAAAAGAAACTGGAAAAGTAAGTCAGATCATCATAATCATCATTTGATGTCAATGACAAATGTAATACTACCGAAGATTATATAGAAATTTAGTTCTTCTTCTGCTCCCACTTTCCCTCTTTCTCTCTCATCCATCTATCCTCTCTTTAATGACTCAAAAGCACAGTCTGTGTATAATCTGTTCATTTTATAAACATAAATATTTGAGTACAACAGAGAGAGAGAGAGAGAGAGAGAGAGAGAGAGAGAGAGAGAGAGAG
>JAQFXP010001649.1:0-18248 GCA_034693685.1 Belba bartosi
TAAGTAATAATTTTATTTTTATTTAAATAGTTAATAGCAATGCTTTCGGTTCTATTTATCAAAATATCAGAAATGGTGTAAATTTGTTTAAAATTAAATTGCATTTTATTAAACATTGAAATTTTTGATAAATTAAAAGATTGAATAAAATTTTTCTAAATAAATAAATTTAGTCGAGACTTGATTTAAAGGTTCTTTAGCCGGTTAAAATTTAAATTTAGTTAATTTAATAAAATTATTCAAGTTTTTACCTAAACAAAAAAAATACTTTATTGCGCAGCAAATTCTAGAAAAATATAGATGCTTTTTCTGGAAAATTTTTATCTGATTTTTTTAATTTTTCTATTTTTACATACAAATATATTTCTGAAATTTAATAAAATAATTTTTTGACATATTAACTTTGACATTTTGCTAGCTTTCAGTAAAATCCATAATTTCTAATCAATAATACTGGTTGTTATGTTTTAATAGATTTTATTTAATTGATTTACTTTTATTGAAATTTATATTAAAATTAATTAATGAAATAATGTATTCATTAATAAATATAATAAATAAAATATAGTCCTTAATAACAATGTTAAAAATTATAAAATTGAATTATTTTTGAATGTCAAAAGAAATTTTGGCCAATCATTTGCTTTTCAATCTCTGAATTTTACATCATGCAAATTTTAATATATTAACATATTGTATGATATGTAGGTTTGATAGAAACCTAAAAGTTCAAAATGTAATTAAGTTTTTTATTATTTGTTCGCCATTCAAAACCGAGTTATCTGCTGTCATTCGTTTGCCACTTTGGAATTACACTGTTTTTAAATCATTAATACATTTATAAAAACAGTGTATCTGTATAGTAGGATGGCTGACCTTGTAGGCCTTTGTAGATATATTGTTTTTGTATGTTTAACAAGTGGTATAAAAGCTAACAAACAATTTAATTTATTATCTTGTTTCCATCACTAATAATTTGTATTGAATATAGAATAATAAAAATAACAATGGTTTTTTTTATTAAAAATTTAAGTTTTATAATTAAGGCCAAAAAATATTTTAATTAATTAATGTTAATTTTAAAAAAATATATTTATTTATATTATAGTATTAATGATTATAAAACACAGAAAATATATTTTTTTATATATAAAAAATTAAAGTTGCATAATTTACCCCAAAAAACATGTTCATTTATAAATGATCATTATTTAAACTAAAAACAAGAATAATTCGATTAATTCAAAATAACTAGAATAATATTATTATTACTATTGTTAATAGTTGATATAATATTAATTAGATAGTTTTAAATAAAATAGTTAATTTTTACTAAATATTTAAAACATTAAAAACAAAATAATAAAATAAATTAATAATAAAAATCTAAGATTTATAAGTATAGTTTTAATTAAAAATTGACAAACAGATCAATAAATAGGTAAAACGCCGTAAAAGTTATCGTAAGTCAATGCTTTAAATGTTAATTTTGCAAACATTATTTTAATGTAATAATATTTATAATTATAAAATTATAACTTATGATAAAAATAAAATAATAAGAATAACAGTAGTAATATGTTATTAAAAATTTAAGTTAAATTATTTAGGTTATAAAAACATGTTAATTTATATAAATAAATTATACAGTGCCTTTCAGATATATGTCCCCAACAGCGATGCAGTCACAGGATCCTTGTTTTTAATTAACCCTATAACTTAAGGGGTGGTATTTAAATTAAAAAAATGTAAATGTAAATAAATACTCAATAAACCATACCAACTTGTTAAGCGCTAAATAAATTTACTTAAATATTTTAAAACAAAGATTAAAACCGCAATTAAATATTTTATAATTAATTTAATGTTGCATTACATTATTTTTTTAATTTGACTGTGTCCAAAATATAGTTAATATAAAAATTAATATTAAGGCACATGTGCAATAGTTTTGTCATTAAAAACTAGCAATACGATAAAAATTATTTTATAACGTGTAGTCATTCAACTATACAAATAAATGTAAACATGCGACTGAACTTGAGACAAGCACGTAAAAATACAAATAATTAATAATAAATATCAAAAACATAAAATCAAGAATAAAAATGTATTTTATATTTAAACTATTCAAAATAAATTAGCTTGGCGTTTCGGAGCTATTTGGATGTTTTCTCTATTGTAGTAGACAGTGACTTTGAACGGATATTATAAAAATAAATTAAATAAAATCAATTAAATATTAGACATTAGCATATTCGACATTATATTATTCGACATTAACATATTCGATATTATATTATTTGACATTAGCATATTCGACATTAGCATACTCAACATTATATTATTCAACATTAACATATTCACGTTAGTATATTCGACATTAGCATATTTGACATTAGCATATTCGACATTAGCATATTCGAGATAAGTATATTCGACATTAGCATATTCGACATTAGTATATTCGACATTAGCATATTCGACATTAGTATATTTGACATTAGCATATTCAACATTATATTATTCGACATTAACATATTTTGTTATTTTAAATTTATTTTTATAAAACCCGTCCAAAGTCACTTCCTATTACAATAGCGAAAGCATCCAAAAAGCTCCAAAACGCCAAGCCAAATAATAAAATAACATTATTGTAAAATAAATTTTAGTTAAAGTTTAAGTGATATAATCAGAAAATTTACGGTATATAAAGAACTGTATTTCTAAATATTCTCTCCAGTCAGTTTTGTTTATTTAAATGGGTTAATTAAGAAAAATGTTTGGTTTAGAGGATACTGTGACTACATCGCTGTTGGGGACATAAATCTGAAGAGCACTGTATATACAATTAAATTAGTTGAGAATAATAAGAATAATATTAAAATTACTATTGTTAATTGTTAATAAAAAAAATGTATTAAATATTTTTAAATATAATAGTTGTTAATAAAATTGATTAATATATACAAAAATGTATTACATTAAAAATATTTATTTAAGTAAATAAATATTTTGATGTAAGAAAAATGTTTTGAATTCTTTTGCAAATATTTTGATTTAAAATACAAAATGTCGACTAATATCAAATCATTTAATCCAAACAATTATTTTTTTTTTCACTGTGCCATCTGACTGCTCTAGGTCAAATCTAGCTTGCTATTTTTTAATTAAAAAATTTTAAATTTTTTTATTTAATGTTTAAGTTAGCTTGCTATAAAATTAAAGTATATTTCTAAATATGCTACATTGTACACTTATGGATATTTAAAAATATTAAAATTTGTCTCAAATTAAGCTTAAAATTTTTCTCAATTATATTTTAATTTGATTAATTTATAAAAGTTAATTTTTAAAAAAATTGGTTAAATATATGTATTTAAAACTATAAAATTATAATTTGCTTTAAATATAGAATAAATAAAATAAAATTTTTTATATGTAAAAATTTAAGTCAGATTAATTAAAACATGTTAATTTATAAAAATTAATTATTTAGACTAAAATAAAAATAAGTTATATGGAATAATTCAGAATAACAATAAAATAATTATTTTTATATGTATTAGATAGTCTTAAATAATATAATTTAATTTTTACTTAAACTATGTTTAAAATTTTTAAGTATTTTAAGTAAATATATAAATTTAAAAATAAGAAAAAATTTTTGAATAATTTCGCAATTATTTTAATTTAATATTAAAATATTAAATACAAAATGTCGACTAATATCGAATTATTTAATCCAAACAAACGTTTGCCACAGAATCTGATTATCAAATCCGCTTTAACTGAATTATATCGAATCGGTTTGTGTCTGAATAGAGCCAACGATGACATCAATTCTGTTCAGAGAAGGTCTGCAATACATAAACCTATTCTTATATTAATTACATTTATTTTAAATCTTATTAAATATATAATTATTATTTTACCTAAAAATAATAATTCATATATTTTGGTAATTTTGGGCGATTACGCGCATTATTTGGGATTTCGATATCAAGTGTGTGTTATTTTCTACTTGGCAATAGGTTTCTGCATTGGATTCCAATTAATATATTATTATAACTATAGAAATGGTATAAAACCGACATTTTTTGTAGTGTTTGAAATGATTTCGGGTTTGCGTTCGCCTAAGAGTATAAGTCTTACAGATGAGACACAAATTTGATAATTAGTTAAAAGAACCAAAATTTTATTTAAAATATTAAAATTTAACAATGAGAAATTAATTCCATTTATAAGTTTGTTAATTGTGATTATTCCATATATACTCTATTGTTCATTATTTGAGTTAATTGTTTTTGGAATTCCTAACGCTATTGAATATATGCATTTGGGTTATTATTTGTACAATATTATTATTTACCAAGTTATTTATTTTTATTTGTTATGTTTTTATTTTAAATATAAATTTAAATCTATTAACATTTTAACAAAAACAAGTAATTTAAAATTTATCAAGATTTATTTATATTTAATTAATTCAATTTATGCCGAAATAACTGAATATAATACAACTTTTTGGTCGAAAATATTACTATTATTTTGGATGACTATTGACAGCATTTCTATATTTTCCTTAACTATTGTTTTATATTTATCAATGGATATAATGAATAAAATTATTTGGTTTTATGTGTTTATTTTATTTTCACTAATGTTTATATTTGTAATATTCACGGCTTCGTCAGTTAATTATAAAGCGAATAAATTGTATAAATTATTTAATCGATTATATGTGACTCGATATTCAAATCCAATGCAAAAAACAAATAATTCTTTGCTGGTCAAATTTAAGGTTAACAATAATTTTCTTTATTTATTTTTGTATTTAATATATATATATATATATATATATTACAGTTGCAGTCAATGATCGAACAAATTAGTCTAAAAAGAGTTGGATTTTCGTGTTATTCGTTGTTTACTATTAATTATTTCCGGTGCTATGAAGTGAGACTAAAATTAATTAAATAATTTTTTTAAATAATATTTTTATTTTTTTTTAAATAGTTAATAGCAATGCTTTTGGTTCTATTTATCAAAATATTAAAAATGGTGTAAATTTGTTTAAAATTAAATTGCATTTTATTAAATATTGAAATTTTTGCTAAATTAAAAAATTGAATAAAATATTTCTAAATAAATAAATTTAGACGAGACTAAAATTTGGGAAATAAAATCTAAATTTTTTTAACGACGTATATAATTAACTAAATCAACTGTTTTTCCGAATTTTTTGTTTTGATTCGAAAGAATGTTTATTAGTGAATTAAATTTTGCAATTAATTAATTTTTGTGTTAATTAACAAAAAAGATGTCATTATCTAAAGAACTCAAAATCAGACAAAGCATTGGCGCTTACATTAAACGTAACAAAAATATGCGAAACAATTATATCGTTCGGCACTTTACTTCTGAGGGAATGCTATACAGTTCTATACATTCGATATATAAAAGACTCAGAAATGGTATTAATGTTGACCGACAGCCGGGAAGTGGTTTTCACAGTGCAATTGCTCAGAAAATTAAAGATAAAGTGATTGAAAATACGGTTAACGAAGTCGGTGTGAGTTACCGATCAATTGGCCGCAAACACAGTATAGATCATAAAACAGTCAAAAAAATTTTAGTCGACGCAGAAGTGGAGAGAATTCCCCGAAAAAATGCCCAAAAAGTAGTGAAAAGCAAAAACCGAAACAAAAAAATTGTTTAAATAAGTTGCGCCGAACTCTACTAAAGCCGTCAGAAAATGTTGAGATAGTTATGGATGACGAGAGCTATTTCACGACTGACGGTTCGGACAGTATTTATTATTGTTATAAAGGGCTTGAAGTGCCAGAAAATGTGAAATACAGACCAATATCTAAATTCCCGAAAAAGGTGTTGGTTTGGGTGGCTATGAATTCCCGTGGATACTCCGAACCATATATAGTTCGATCGGAAAATGCTATTAATTTTGACGTTTATATTAAGGATTGTTTGACTCGACTCAAAGATTTTATAGACAAATACCACTCAGACGGGGATTATATCTTTTCGCCAGACTTGGCGTCCGCACACTATTCCAGATCAACTTTGAATGTTTTGCAAAGCATTGAAATTAATTTTATGCCTAAGTCTCTAAATAAGCCAAACGTTCCACAATTAAGACCAATCAAAAAATTTTGGGCTTATTTAGGACAACAATTATATGCAAATGGATGGACAACAGAAGAAATGCCAAAATTAATTAAAAGAATTCGTGTTATTATTCGTAAACGTCACGAAAATTTGTGCCAAAACCTAATAAAAGATCTGAAAACAAAGATACGAACCGCAGCGGACAGAGATGTCCTATCTGTGATTTAAAAGTATTTTTTAGTCATTAATAACTAGTCAATAGTTAAAAAAATTTTTGTTTAAATACTTTAATTGTAAATTGAATTAAATTAGTTTTAATTAAAATCTAGATTTTACTCCCCAAGCTTTAAATTTAAATGACCTTTAGTCGGTTAAAAACTACATCTAGTTAAATTAATGAAATTATTCAAATTTTTGCCTAAACAAAAAAAACTTTATTTTCCGAGCAAATTCTAGAAAGAGATAGATGCATTTTCTAGAGAATATTTAACTGATTTTTCTTTTACAATTCTTCTATTTTTACTTAGAAATATATTTATAAAATTTTTAGAAATAGTTTTTTGACATATTAACTTTGACATTCCGCTAGCTTTCAGTAAAATCCATAATTCCTAATCATTAATACTGGTTGTTATGTATTAACTGATTTTATTTAAATTATTTATTTATATTGAAATTAATATTAAAATTAATTAATGGAATAATGTATTCATTAATATATATAATAAATAATATTTAGTATTTAATAATATATTGTTAAAAGTGATAAAATTGTGTCATTTTTTAATGTTAAAAGAAATTTTGTCTAATCATCTGATTATCTATCTCTGAATTTAACCTGATGCAAATTTTAATATTGTAACATATTGTATTATATGATATGTAGGTTTGATAGAAACCTAAGAATTCAAAATGTAAGTAAGTTTTTTTATTATTTGTTCACCATTCAAAAACAAGTTATTTGCACTTATCCGTTGGCCACTTTGCAAATACACTGTTTTTAAATCATTAATACATATTCAAAAACAGTGTATCTATATAGTAATATAGCTGACCTTGTAGGCCTTTGCAGATATATTGTTTTTGTATATTTGACAATTGGTATAAAAGCTAACAATTTAATTTAATTTATTATCTTGTTTCCATCACTAATAATTTGTATTGAATATAGAATAATAAAAATGACAGCGGTTTTTTTAATTAAAAATTTAAGTTGTATAATTTAAGCTCAAAAAATTTTTTAATTTATACATGCTAATTAAAAAAAATTATATGATAGTATTAATGATTATAAAACTAAAAAAAAATTTATATATAAAAAATTGAAGTTGCATAATTTAGCCCACAAAAACATGTTAATTTATAAATGATCATTATTTAAACTAAAAATATAAATTATTTAATTAATTTAAAATAATAAAAATAATATTATTATTACTTTTGTTAATTGTTTATATAATATAAATTAGACAGTTTTAAATATAATAGTTTAATTTTTAATGAATATTTTAAACATTAAAAACAAAATAATACAAAAAAATAATAATAATAATCTAACCGTAAGTTCGGGCTTATTGCTCACTGCTTTAAGAAATTTAATAGCTGCTTTTGAAGCATTCAAATCAACTAAAAACTAACTAAACTAGTTTTAGCCACAATTGGGGGCTTTAAGGGGTATTTTGTCAGTAATGCTTACACATAGCAATATAAGATTTTTTTATACACTTAAACTTTCCAAGAGTAAACCCCCTCATGAGTGAAAACCTCTCGTGTTAGCCTAAGACCGGATAACTTTCTCATTGAATCTCATTATATAATCACCTCTAAAGAGTGAAAACCTCTCATCTCTAAAGTTAATACATGTTTATGAGACCCGTATAGTATTGACAGAACCTATTAATTAAAAATATTACAGTACTTATTATAATAATATATTATAGTCTAAAACTGTAAAACAATTTTTATCAATTATTTGAAAACTAATTTCAAAAATGTGTTTATTATTTAGCTCTAAATAAAAAATAATAAACAAATAAATAAATTATTAATTACGAAATGTTTTTAAATATTAAAAAACAAAAGCATTTTTTAAAAATTAGTAAAAATTAGAGTTATTTAATGATAATTTTTTTAAAACAGTAATCCCTAATAATACTATTTGTATTTATCAATAGTTAATACGTATAATGTGACTTATAAGCTTTAAATTAAGTTGTAAAATTTTTTTTATAAACTTCTAATGAGTGAAACCCTCTCGTGAGTGAACCAAATGATTGGTCCCGAAGACCTCAGTCTTGAGAAGTTTGAGTGTATATCATATGTAAAATGCTTACCATTTAATGCAAAAATTATTGTTTTAATTACTGTTCACTAATAATTATATTTTTAGTTATTTTAAATAGTTTTTACAATGCCAATCATTCATAAAAGCTAAAAGTGCATTTTTCTAAATATTAAGTTTACTGCCAAAAAAACCCTTAAAGCCCTCAATTGCGGCTAAAACCAATATAGTTAGTCTTTAATTGCTTTGAATGTTTCGAAAACAGTAATTAACTTTCTTAAAGCCGTGAGCAAAGAAAGTAATTACGCTTTCCATTTTAACATAAATTTTTGAGTTGGTATTTACTGCTTATAAGCAGGCATTCATAATTAAGTGCCCGTGGGCAACTTTTTAGAGACATTGCTTATTAAAAATTAAAACATTTATACTTGGACGTGTTTTGTGTTTTGTCAAATAACACAAATGCTGTGACTATTAAATGAGTTCTGGGATTCAATCTCAAGTTTCCTTAACATGTGATACTAGCAATATGGTCCTTAGTTTTATTGTTTGTGTTATTGCTAATCAATAGTATTGCTTCTAATCTGCTGTTCTATACCAATCTAATACTCGGCTGATATCAATATATTATTTGGTACTAGTCTTGGCTTAACTCATGTAGCCGACACGTCTGGATTCAATATACAAAATATTTTTAATAATACTGTATAATAAATAAGTAATAGTTTATAAGTTTGTATTGTATTTGTTACTTAAAGAAATAACCAGCTGATTTTAAATCTAACATACATTATATTTGTAAAATTATAAATTTTAAATTTGAATTTTAAATACCTGCTTATAAGTATAAGTTATTCTGAATGTAAAATAATATTAATAACAGTAGTTTTTAATATTAAAAATTTAATGTGCATAATTTAGGTCATAAAAACATGTTAATCTATAGGAATAAATTATATAAATAATTAAATTAATTCAGAATAATAAGAATAATATTAGATTTATTATTGTTAATTGTCGGTATAATATATATTAAATAGTTTTAAATATAATACAGTCAAACCACTGTTTTTGTGAACCCCTGTTTCTGTGAACATTTTGTTTTTATAAAGTATTTTCTAAAAACAAAAGCCATTTCTATAGACTGTAATGTTAAAAAAATATCATTTTTATGAACCTTTGTTTTTATGAAGTATTCGATTTTATGAAGTATTTTATCTAATAATTTGCATTCAATACCCTTTTAAAAAGTGCTGTTTTTATGAACTTTTTTTTGAGACAAATTTTAACAATAATTAATGTTTGTATAAGTCTAGGTTTGAATGATATACACCAGTACCAGGCAATTATTTAGAGTTCAAAAGTGTTAGTTAACTTTTTTACTGTTTATAAAAAATACAAAAACATGTTATCTGAATAAGCATGAGATAGGCCAGACTAGTCTTTGCAAATATATTGTTTTGTATTTCTTAATAAACAGTAAAAAATAACTAATGTAACACTTGTGAACTTTTGATAATTGCCTGACACTGATATACACAATCAAACCACCTTTTCTATAAAGTCTTGTTACTATAAACGTTATGTTTTTATAAAATATTTAAAAAATTATTTTATTATACATTTATATTAATTGGGGATCGTTTTGGTAAACCTTTGTTTTTTAACAGTAAATATTTGGTTTTATCAAACAATTGCTTTCAAACCCATTAAAAATAGTTTTGTTTTTATAAACAATTTTAAGAGATAATTAAAAATTATATATAATAATTATTGAATAATTATAAAATTTAGTGAAATATGACTGTTTTCACATAAGCTTAGCATTAAAGAAATATTTTAAGAAAAACATATATAATTAACTATTTATTAGAGACTTAAAATATCAAGAGTATTTTTAATTTATTATTAATATAAAATAAAATTAATTTAATTTAAAAGTAAATTTTTAATTAATATAAAAATGCTTAATTTATTGATAAATTCAGTATTAATAAAAATAACGTTGTATCTTGTTTAAAGGTTAAATTACTGCAATAATTGTCAAAATATATTTTGATAATTATAGTTTTTTATATAATCGTACTTTTACTATTTTGTTATTTTATATTATTTTAATATTTTTACACAAATAAATCTATAGTTCTATAATCTCTCTTGATAAATATTCAAATATATATTTTTGTATGTTTAATAAACAGTAAATATAATTTTTTAACTCATTTAAAATCTAATTACAATTATTTGAAATTTAGATTTATTTATATACATAAACTATATATTTTAAACTGTACTACTCATCAATTCTTGAATTAATTTAAAAATTAAAATTTTCAAAATTTACTGACGAGAAAAACATTTTAAAATATAAAACAAACAAAATTGTCTTAAATAAATATGTTTGATTATAGCATTTTAATCACTCAAAAGATTATATAATATTGCTTTTTAATTAATTTTTATAATTTTTTCGTTTTTATGAAGTATTCATTTTTATGAACTATTTTGTCTGCCCGGGTCAGTTCATAAAAACAGTACTTCGACTGTAGTTGTTAATAAAATAGTTTAATTTTTACTGAAATATATTATATTTAAAATATTTATTTAAGTAATTTAAGTAAATAAATAAATATTTTGAATTAAGAAAAAAGTTTTGAATACATTTGCAAATATTTTGATTTAAAATATAAAATGTTAAATAATATTGAATCGTTTGATCCAAACAAACGTTTGCCACAGAATCTGATTATCAAATCCGCTTCAACTGAATTATATCGAATCGGTTTGTGTCTGAATAGAGCCAACGATGACATCAATTCTGTTCAGAGAAGGTCTGCAATACATAAACCTATTCTTATATTCATTACATTTATTCTATTTTTGATTAAATATATTATTATAATATTACCTAAAAATAATAATTCATATCTATTTGTAATTTTGGGCGATTACGCACATTATTTGGAATTTCGATATTAAATGTGTGTTATTATATACTTGTTTACAAGTTTATGCATTGGTTCTCAAATAGTGTATTACTATAACTACAGAAATGGTATAAAACCGACATTTCTTGCAGTGTTTGAAATGATGTCGGGTTTGCGTTCGCCTATAAGTATAGGTCTCACAGATGAGACACAATTTCGGAAATTAATCAAAAAAACCAAAATTTTATTAAAATTAGTAAAAATTAACAGTGAAATAATAATGATAATTTTATCTATACTTCTTGTACTTATTCCATATTATCTCTATTGTTCAATATTTGAGTTAATTGTATTTGGGATTCCTAACGCTTTTAAATATATGTTTGCAGCTTATAATTTGTCCAATTTTATTATTTACCAGGTTATTTATTTTTATTTATTATGTTTTTATTTTAAATGCAAATTTAAAACAATTAACATGTTAACAGTAAATAATAATTTAAAAATTAGCAAGATTTATTTATATTTAATTAATTCAATTTATGCCGAAATAACTGAATATAATAATAATTTTTGGTCAAAAATATTACTATTATTTTGGATAACTATTGGAAACATTTCTATATTCGCCTTAACTATTGTTTTATATTCATTAACGGATATAATATATAAAATAATTTAGTTTTATGTTTTTATTCTTAATTTTTACGGCTTTTTCAGTTAATTATGAAGCGAATAAATTATATAAATTATTAACTCAATTATATGTGACTCGATTTTCAAATCCCATACAAAAAAGAAATAATAATGTCTTGCTGGTCAAATTTAAAGTATGTTATGTTTTTAATTAGTTATCTATTTATACAATTTAACATTTATACATATATCAGTTGCAGTCAATGATCGAACAAATTAGTTTAAAAAGAGTTGGATTTTCGTGTTATTCGTTGTTTACTATTAATTATTTCCATTGCTATGAAGTAAGACTAACATTAATTAAATAATTTTTTTAAATAATAATTTTATTTTTAATTAAATAGATAATAGCAATGCTTTCGATTTTATTTATCAAAGTATTAGAAATGATGTAAATTTCTTTATAGTTAATTTGTAAGTAATTAACTCTATCTGACACTATACCAATATAAGTTACAAATTGTCGGCAGTATATTTATATTTATATATATACGAGCCGGCAGTATATAATTAATTATAAAATGAGACAAACATATATTATATCTTTAACGTTTATTATATGTGTTATACAGTACTCGACTATATTATCTTTATAGTTTTAAATCAGTTTATTCAAAAGACTTTGGTCAAACCAACATTAATTTTTAGCAACTATGGAATAATATAAATAAAAGTATATTATTAACAGAAATTTTATATATTTTGTCTTGATTTTTTGCAGCAGGTTAAATTTTAAACAGAAAAACTAGCGTAGTTATAAAAAATTAAAAATATACAAATTGTATATCACAAAAAATATCTAGAAATGTGTATTATTATTTTTAAGAATTATAATCTGGAACAATTTTAACTAGTACTCCAAACTTAAATATATGATATTTGTTACTCATATAGGTTGAATATTCATAATAGTTTTTAAACAAACAAATTATAATTATAATTTTAAAATATTATTGTTTGTTATAATTTTAAAAAATAAAATATTATTTACCAGGAACATTTTAAAAATATAATTAAAAATTTTAAGATTTCAATTATAATACTGAGTAATAATTATAATAATAATATAATTTATATTTAAAATAGAATTATATAATAAAAAATTAGTTTATTTTTAAAATGTACTTGGTAAAATAACTTTTTGTTTAAAAATATTACTATTATTTTGGATAACAATTGGATACATTTCTATATTTGGCTTAATTATTGTTTTATATTCATTAATGGATATTATAGATTAAATAATTTGGTTTTATTCATTTATTATTTTAATACTTATTTTTTCATTCGTAATATTCACGGCTTCGTCAGTTAATTATGAAACGAATATATTGTATAATTTATTTAATCGATTACATGTGACTCGATTTTCAAAATCAATACAAAAAGGAAGCATTAATGTCTTGATCAAAATTATTTATTTATTTATACATTTAATATATATATATTTATATTACAGTTGCAGTTAATGATCGAACAAATTAGTCTAAAATGAGATGGATTTTCGTGTTATTCGTTGTTTACTATTAATTATTTCCGTTGCTATGAAGTGAGTTTAAAATTAATTAAATAATTTTTTAAAATAATAATATTACTTTTAATTAAATAGATAATAACATTGCTTTTGATTCTATTTATCAAAATAATAGAAATATTACAAATTTTTTTAAAACTAATTTGTAACTAATTAAATGTATATTATTTGCAAAAAATTAACAAACTGTATTTAATCAGAGATTAAAATTTGTAACAAATTAAGAATTTTAAAAAATATAGCTAAATTTAAACGGATTTCTACTGTATTTAGCACCAAATTAACAATATTTCATACTTTTTACCCAAGATTTTTGGCGGACTTCCTCTTAATCTTTTCATATATCCAATCAAATACTGTATAAATAGTTTATTTAAATAATTTTTCGGACATTTTTTAACCTTTGCATATAACTGGCTGTCAAAGCTATTTTTAATTGAAAATCAGTAATTCCGATTGTTGTGTATTAACAAATTCGAATATATCTAATTTGCAAAATTTATATAATAAAAACATGTTAATTATTAAACAATATTTTGGTAATATTCATAACTTTAATAACATATCAAACAAATGATAATATAGTATTAAGATTATTTTATCTAAAAACACTATTACCGGTAGACAAGTCTAAGTTTAATAGTGTTAATTATTTATATTGTTGTAATAGTGACCATCACAATTACACTTACTGCTAAAATAAAGGACATGAAAAACCGGAATAAAATATTTTAAATTAATTTTAAATGAAAATTTCCTTATATGGATAATGCAAAGTAATAAATCTTACAACTATTAAAACATTATTGAATAACTAATTAAATATGCAATTTAATTGAAAATTGTTTTTCTAAGGTTTAAGTAAATAATCATTTATAAATTTTTGCTACAAATTTAACCTTATTTGCTTAACCTTTTGCTTTTTTAAATTTATTTAATATTTTATTGCAAACGACTTTCTTTTAGTACATAAAGACTGGATTTTTATATTGAGATTTCAGTTTAAAGTTTTACTCTAAACGTGTAAAAGTCTTTCGAAAAAAATATTTTTAAAATTTAATTCAAGTTTTTACATTTGTTCAATTCAAACAGACTAAAAGTAAAACAATTGTAATTTCCGTTATACTGACCTGGGTGGCCGCGTAATTGCCGCTCTGGCCAGGCAAGTTCTTCCTGTGATATGTAGTTGGTAATAAGGATTGTTGCCACTCTGAGGTAATAAGGATTTTATCACTTAATTCCCAAATAGTGCATTACTCAGAGATCGAGAAGAGGGGGATCAGGCAAAATTTTCCCTAATTTTGAAAATTTGTATTTATCCCCATCCCTAGCATTTGGTCTACGAAAAGGTAATACCCCCTCTTAAGGTTTTGCCGGAAAATTATTTTTAATTTTTGCCCAAAATTTAGAAATTTTTCCTAAAATGGTGCTAAATCCAGTTAATTTAGGCAAAATATTATCATAAATATATAGGTTTTTTGAACGAATTTGGAAAAATCCTCTTTATAATCCCTTCCCCTTTTGAACCGGTCGACCTACTCAATCTGAGGTATTACTATAACAACAGAAATGGAATAAAACTGACATTTCTTGCAGTGTTTGAAATGATGTCGGGTTTGCGTTCGCCTATAAGTGTTGGTCTCACAGATGAGACACTAATTCGGAAATTAATTAAAAAAACTGAAATTTAATTGAAATTTGCCAAATTAAATAATAAAATAAAAATTCCAATTTTATATTTTTAATTATAATTATTCCATATTATCTTTATTGTTCAATGTTTGAGTTAATTATTTTTAGCATTTTTAATGGGTTACATTGTATGCATGCAATTTATTATTTAAAAACAATAATTTTTTTATTAACTCTTTTTGAATTTAATATAACATTTAAAACAATTATTTTAATGTTTTGACATAAATATATTTTTTATTTAAAACATTAAAAACAAAATAATAAAATAAATTATTAATAAAAATTTAAGATTGCTAAGTATCTAATAATAGATCGAGACTTTGCTTATTTATTTATTTGTAGTGATCAATAGAAGCTCTAATATCATAACTGATTAACGGATCTCCGTTTTTATCTAGTATATTTTAAAAAAACTAAATAAAAACTCTTTAATTTTATAAATCAATAAAATATGTTCAAGTTATATATATCCCGTTAAATAATTAAAATTAAAGATTACTTGATAAATAAAAAACATATTTATTGAATTTTATCCAATCAAGCCAAAAAATTTAAAATTTAGCAATACTCTAACAAAATAATAACGTAAAATATAAATTTGTTTATTTCCAAATCTATTTAATCAAAAAGTAAATAAAGCTGGACAAAAATTTTGATAGAATATAATCGCTATACGTTTAGCACTATTTGAGTTAGTTCTGACGTCAGCTTTAAAACCTCTATAAGTGATAAAAGTATGGCGAGCTTATTCTATCAAAATTTTCGTTCAACTTTATTTAAGTAAATATTAAATATAAACAGAGTTGAATGCATCTTATAGTTAAAAAAAGTTAATTAACACTTTATACCTAAGCTACGCAAATCTTTATTTTTATTTTTCCCTTTTACAATAAATTAATGTACTAGCTGAGTGAACTTTTACTACTGTATATTTAGTTAGAATTTTAATTCATAAAATTCATGTCAAATAAAACATAATTTTTAAAACTTTTAATCACATTTATAATACTAATATTTAGATGTGGCAACATCTCATAGTTTAATAGAGTTGATTAACATTTTAACTGTTTAGTAAACATACAAAAACAGTATATCTGCATAGGCCTAAAACTGATCTTGTAGATATATTGTTTTTGTCTGTTTAACAAATGGTATAAAAGTTAACAAACATTTTATTCTGTGGCCACCTCTGTTGACATTTGTGTAAATCTATGCAAATCGACAATTATTATTAAATTATAAATTATTTTATTGTAACTTAAGTTATGAATAAAGTATATGTCACTGTGTATGAGAAAATTTAAATCCGCATAACTGCCCCTTTGAGGAGTAATTTTGAAGTTATTAGCGCTCAAATTAAATTATATGTATATTGATCATTTAATGCGACACATTACTTATGTATCATTAATCGACAGCACTAAAAATATGTATAATTTAACTTGGGCGCTAATTCAACGACTTTATGTTAAAATTATTCCTCACAGATGTAGTTATGCAGAAATAAATTCACTCATACACAGATACATATAGCATAAGCACGTATCTAGAAGTTTTATTGTAAGATTCTAAGAAACGTTTAAATATTTAGAGCTCTTAGCTCTACAATGCGTACTACAGCTTTATACCATTTGCTAAACATACAAAAATAATATATCTGCAGTGGCCACTGCAATTACTCACATATCTGCAATGGGCACCACCAGTAGCCACTGCAGATATATTGTTTTTGTATGCTTAGCAAATGGTATAAAATGTTAAATAACTATTTTAAACTATGAGATGCATTCAACTTTAAATATAAATAAATAAGTAACAAATAAATAGAAAACGATATTTATCTTTAAAGTGTAAAAACTTACAGATAAATGTTAGGGAATTAACTTGCATAGATCTGAAATACTCTAGATAAAAACTGAGATCCGGTTGTCAATCATAACCTATGAATCATTTTATGATATAAAAATTTATTTGAGTTAAACTTTAAAATAGTTAGAAAAAAAAGTAAAGTGGGAGAAATTATGGCATTTGCACTAGTAGTACTAATTGATTATTGACAAACAGAACAATAAATTGGTAAAACGCAGGAAAACTAATCGAAAGTCAATGCTTTAAATGTTATTTTTCAAACATTATTTTATTGTGGCAATATTTATAATTGTAAAATTTTAACATATTCTGAATATAAAATAACAAGAATAAAAATAAAGAATAAAGAATAAAAGTAGTTTTTATTATTGAAAATTTAAGTTGTATAATTTAGATCATAAAAACATGATAATTAAAAAAAATTATTTCCAGATGGTATTGTGTGAATTATTTTCGAATGCACAAAAATAATCAATTTTAAAAAAATAACGTAATAACTTATTACTAGGGAATGGCTATGTCTAATTTCATTTCTCAATTGTGATATCACAGAAATTTAGACAATAAATTACAGCAAAATTAAATAACAATAAAAATTAAAATATTTTATTTTTAATTTTAAAATAATAATAAATCAACATAAATTGATTTATATATTGTCTGATAGAAAAATGTCTTTAAATCACAACAAATTAATCCAATTATTTGTTGTCAAAAACTTTTTGTTTTTGTTTATTTTTGTATAGAATTGGTAATCTGATAACATTTCTACCATCAGATAAAAATTGGATCAATTAATGGTAATCTGAAGACACTTCTGCCATCAAATGATAATTGTGATTTATTATCATTTTAAAATTAAAAATTATTATTTTTATTGAATTTTATTGTAATTTATTTTTAGTTGTAATTTATTGTAATTTATTTTTAGTTGTAATTTATTGTAATTTATTTTTAGTTGTAATTTATTGTATAAATTACTGTGACATCATAAATAAAAAAAAATCAGACAATATATTGTCCTAGTAATAAGTTATCACTAAGGAGTTGCAGAAATCCCGAATTTGGAACTTTTATGAGTAGTATAAAAAGTAGCACTCTTGAGCAAAAACAAATT
>JAQFXP010001650.1:0-18248 GCA_034693685.1 Belba bartosi
ATTTGGGGCTAAAATATATTCGATGTCGAAAATAAAGTGAGTGAGTGAGTGAGAGTGAGTGAGAGTGAGAGTGAGAGAGAGAGAGAGAGAGAGAGAGAGAGAGAGACGAGATCTGAAAATGTATTTCTGCCCAACATTATAATGGTGTGAAAATTGTCAGATTGTTTCGAATACCATAAATGCATCTTTCATTGGATTGCAACTATTATTTAGTATTTTCTTGTAGTCAGTATTTAGCAGACTTTACCTTTTATTTTACCCAGTTTGCATTTGCATCTGGCATTCAATACTTAGTAAACTTTCTCCTCATACATTTCCACTACTCGTGAGTCACGTTTCTATAGTTACTTTGAAAAAGCAAAATCTCGCGAACAAACAAACAATTTATAGCTTATAGAAAAAAAAGTTGATTTTATGTCAAATTCACATCTCTGATGGGGGCATCAATCTCTATTGCTCCATTTTTATTTTATTTATTATCTATGAACTTTCTAGCTTTGCCATCATTTATGGTCAATAGCTCATACATAATGGCTATATAGACACGACATAAGTGCCGTTTTTGCCCATTTCTATCATTTGGTTTTCAATTTTTTATTCTTATTTAAAATATAAGAAACTTTTTAAACTAGTTTAAGCTTTTCTATCTCTAGAAATACAAAATTTAAATAAGATATTTTTATATTTAAGCCAAATCATTTAAGTGAATTCTGTTATAAGTTAATACTTTGCAAATGTGGCTAAAATTGTTTAATAAATAAATTAATAATTAGAAAAAAATATATACGAATTATTGATTTAGAAGTGAATGCTGACAAATCATATAAGAGCAGAGATATGATGATTGACATACCGGTGGGAAATATCTTGCATGTAATACATGAGACAAAATTAATTGAGCGAAAGCCAATCGAATAGCTCTGGTGTTATGCCTTTCTTTTGATGTCTAACGTTAACTCTGAACTCCATTCGATGTCTTATTCATTACATGCTTTCTGTCACGACTAGAGTCTTCATTTATTTCGAGTAATTCTTTGTTTGGCTCCAATGTCTGCTCAGAGATTCATTGGAATCCATTTAAGACAATGAGAACAATCACTGAACTATTATTGAGTAAATTTTCGAACAGAGAAAAGATTTTCTGCTGTTATGTGAATTTGGTATTCATTTTATTGGTGGGCATAGTATGCATTGAGTGTAATAAATAGGTATTGTTAACCTGTTTGACAAAATTCTAGTTTCCATTTATTCTGTTGTCTACTGAAAGTCAATTTAACAATAGAGTAGAGCTTTGTCTGCGAGGAAGACATGCATTTGGATAGCGCTAAATGTGTACGAAATGTGCACCTGTGTCCTGTGCCCTGTGCTAGCTATTAGACCAGCGCCAGTGCAAGAGTGCCACTATTCCACTATTGCCTAATGCGATGCCTTTGCCTAATAAAACCAATCGAGTGCTACAGTCACGCACAGACACACACCGATGTGTATGTCATGTGATTGAGAGCACATACTCTCCATTCTCTCTCTCTCTCCCTCTCTCTCCCCTCTCTCCCATTTCTTTATCTCTCCCTCTCCTTCTCCCCCTTTTGTTTCGACCTTTTTTAGTCAGATTTTATGCCATTACTATATAATAAGTATAAAAAGTAGAGAAACACAAACAGAAATATTTTGACGAAATAAACTCAAAGGAATGACATTTCAAATAATTTATTCATTTGATTCGACAAAGCATTAAAAAAATGAAAAAAATAGAAAAAAGTTTTCAATTTAAGGAAAGAGCAAAACAAATGCAGAAAAGTTTAATACAATTGTTAATCATATTTTAAAGTCCAACCAATGCAGAGCCGAACTTATATTTGAGTTGTTTGGGTTCGACTCAATTTTTCATTCTCCAAATCAAAGTATTTTCACTATTTTCTCTCTCGTCTAACGTATCGAATGTATAGAACGTAGTGTTCGTAAGTGTCAGAGAAGAGGAGAATAAGTAAAACGACATAAACTTATTCAGTAGTAGTACTGACTTAATGTACTCAAAGTAATAGCGATAGTCTAATACACTTTTTGTTAGTAAAGAACATTATTCTTACTCTTAATTCACTTGCATTTTCGTCGGCCATTCATTTAAAGCAGCAGCAGTTACTGCCAGTGCTCTCTCACTCCGATCTCTTTCCTCCCATTCCCCTCTCCCTCTCCCCATTCAATCCCTTCACTCTCTACTTACGAATTCTATTGACGTTTCAGTCATTTATAAATAAATCTTAAACTCATTGAAACTTTAGTACATAGAGCGAGAGCAAGAGAGAGAGAGAAAGAGAGAGCAGGAGAGAGAGGGAGGGAGGGGAGAGAGAGAGAGAGAGAGAGAGAAGTTTAATATTTAAACAAAAATTCCAATATTTTAATATTCTTTCTCTTATTGTTTAATTGCAATGAACTACAGATTTTGTTCGAATAAGTTTCTCTGAATTAAATTAAATTTTTTTATTTGAAATATTTATAGTGTTTTAACGATTCAGATATAAATTCTGAATATTTATAAAATTTGCTTTAACCCTAAGATTAATATTAGTATTTTTAAGTTTAAGTTTGAAATTATTTGCAATTTTTATGCAAACAATTCAAGATTTGTTTTGAGACATTTCTTCATTTATGAGAACAATCATTCAATCAATATATCTGTATATCTGACAAAAACTTCAACAAATGATGACTTGAAATGCAAAATAAAAATAAATAGTATTTGAATTTTAATAAAATTAAACAAAAACCTAAATAGCATTTATTATCTACTTTTATTTTTAACTTAATTCTTGCAATTAAATCAGAGATTGAGATGGTCGGCCAGTCCAGGGGGATCAAGAGAGGAGTTTTAAAAAAATCAATTTATTTATAACAAAATTTTACCTAATTTAACTAGATTTAAACCCAATTTTGCAACAATTTAGAGCAAATTTCTCAATTTTGATTAAAAATTGAGAAATTTGCCAACCGCCTTAGAGTACCCCCTGGTACTTTTGCGGACTAAATGCTAGAGGAAATAAATGCCAATTTTGCCTGATTTCCCCTTGACTTAAATGATAAATAATTTGTTTATAGTTTTAATATTTTTCACTACTTCTGTCTCGTATCTGAAGTTAGCATAAAATGAGCGAAAATAGCAAACGTTTTATTTAATTATTAATTAAGTTCTTCTAATACATAGTAATAGCCATTTGATGAGCTCATAGAATATGAATTTGAGTTTTGGTTTGAGTATGTGTTGGTTGTTGGCAACTATTGCCATACAATTGGACATTATTTTAGAGAATCGTTTTGTAATTAAGAGAATTGAGAATCAGAAAAATGGTATACAATTAGATTGTATAACAAAAGTTTGTTTCATTTCATTCCATTCCATTCAGAGCTCATTATTTTATTTTTGGCTCAAATTAAACAAATGACCGAAAGAAACGAAAAATTTCTACATTAACGGTCTCTCGATTTAATGAATTGGTTGAGCAGTTATTTAATAGAAATGCATCGGATTTTAATGTGAATCATCAAACAATGCAGTTGTTTATATTTGTCTTCATTTATAGTTTCCGCTAATTTGTCAGGTCTTCAGCTCTTCTTCTATTTGTAAACCAGTTTTAGCATTAAATATAAGCATAAAAACACAATTCTATCGAATTATTCGCAATCAGACAATTGAAACAATGATTAACAATATTAAGTTGCAATTTATCTAACCCTAGAATTAACTCTTTCTCTACTATAGATATAGACATCCAATCAATTATGCGTTTCAAACAAATTAATATTAATTTTTGCTTTCCGTTCAAATATCTGAATTTGATTTACTCTTTTGTTGTGAAAGTTATATAATTATTAAGTTGTCTAAGAAATTAATGCCAATTTATTTTATACACTAAGATTAATAATAAATCTGAGAAAACGTATTAATCTTTGGATATTTTTTTACACAGTATGGAAAAGTGTGTTCGAAAATATCTAATTAAATAATAAAAATTTTGCTATAAATCATTGCAGACCTAAAATGTAGTAATTGTTTGAGAAAATAAGTGAAATAGTAATATAATGTATATGTATATAAAAATGCGAATGTTTTGAATGAGAGCTGTATTTGTATATATTAGAGTCAAATGATAGAACATAAGTCTTGAATGTCAGCCAAATCTGTCAAATTGCTATGTATTGCAATATTTCTGTCAATACTCAGTACAGTTGAACTGCGTGTTAGAACTCGTAGTTAAACTTCTCTTATTAACAATGTATATAAACTTTTCTCTCATATATGTACTGTAACAGTAAATACAATCCATTTGATTCTGTGAGCACTAGAATCGTGTGTTAGAAGCAGTCGTTTATTGCGTTCACATTTCCCGTCCAAACACTTTCCCAACTCTAATATACTCTTATATACTGTGGTATTAAATACCACCCTTTCGAGTGAATGTCTCATATAAGGGGAGATTAGCAGAGAAAAAATGTGCGCTAAAGCAAGAATACAAATATAATGGAACTAAACATTTAAATAATTTTGTTTCGAAGCTATTTTATATGAAAGTAAATTCATGATAACAGTTAAGCTGTTTGGATGACAATAGGAAATAGAGATAACGATAGACATAAAGATAGAGTATATGCATGTTATGTGAATTGCGTCAGAATATCCTGAGTGTGAATATGAACAATGAATGAGTCGATAAGATATGATTATTTGTCATCAAAATTGCAATCAAAGCTTGTTTTAGTTACTATTCGATTCAATGCTCTATTCATTGAACTCTTTTTGTAATTTTGATGATAATATTTGTGTTAATATACGCAATGCTGTAATACAGTACTGTAATAGTAAGTAGAGTATAAAAATGGTATGACTGGAAGGAGTGGAAGAAGTGGAAGGACTGGTAGAACTGGTGGAACTGATATAACGTTTGTGATGAAGGGTTTTGTGTTTGTTTTTATGTCAGCTGTCACACGACAACTACATGTATTACATTGAGAGACAGTTAACGCCAAGTGCGGAGAAACTGAGAGAAAACATTGACGAATAAAAGGGAGAAAGTGAAGGCAAGCAAAGAGTTAATTACATTAGAAGCTCCAACACAATAGTTAGCTCTCAAATCAACAATATTGAGAACACATTTTATTTTTGGATATGTTTGGCCTCTAATATCATCAAACGTTCAGAGAATAGTCACCAAACTATAGCATAGATAAATGATAAGCCCATCCATTCCATCCATTCCTACATTTATTACTAACTCAGTTATGAAGGTTTCTCTTGGATATACTCTACAATACTTTATGATTTTGTATATAAACTCAAATTTTTATATTCTATTTATTTCTTATAAACTAAACTAAACATACAGTCAGTGCAGGCAATGGAGTGTTGGAGTGTATTGTCGACCAACTAATGCCAACTAATGTACGTTTGAACGTATGCTGAGAAGTGAGTTCATTCAACTGAAACAGACTAACACTAACACTAGCACTGGTTCTAACTTCTTGTGCACAACAGTTCCTAAGTTCTTAGTTTTCGTTTTTGAATGACTAAAACGAATATAAAAGTTAAAAAAGAATGAAAAGACTGAAAGAGCAGAATATTGAAGAGAAGAGAAGTTTTGCCGATAGATTGCCTGCTAGTGATGGTGTAGTGATGGTGTAGTGATGGTTGTAGTGATGCTTTAGTGAATTGGGTTCAGACACTCATAATGTGTCCCCTCCTTCACTGAGAACCAAACAGATGCTATACCAGAAACGGCTATTTTTCTTCGTCACAGCCATCACAGCCCTCACAGATAGAGATAAAGTTTTTTGAGAGCAACGCCAGGAATAAGCTTTTATGCAGTTCTTACAGTCCTCTACTCATAGAGCAAAATAGTTTGGATAAGAGCGGAGAGTGTGTGGAGAGTTGGCAGAGTCGGGAGATTGTGATGTTATTTGCCAGACCTGCTCTACCAGTGCATTGTACGCACACTTTGCAAACTTTAGTCATTTTAATGCCATTCTATGTTCTCAATGTTCTCAATATTCTCAGAGTTACATCGAATCAGACTTGACATGAATTGCATATCACTATTCAATTTACTTATGTTTGAACTCTCGAATCGGCACTAATTCGTCGGCAAATAATTGCAATTCATTCGCAGATTATCTCAAATTCAAACATATCTACAGAACTCTACAGTATTTTCCAAATAATTTCAATTCGCAGAATAAGTTCTTCACAATTAATGGTCAGATTCTGATTCTCACAACAGATGCAAACTTTTACAGTTTTTATACTTTATAATTGAGTATGTTTGCTTTATACTGTGTATAAGTTTTTAATTTTATGTTAAATTCTATTTTTTGTCTCAATTGTAAATTATTTTTAATTTATAAATAACTAATGCATTCGACAAAGACTTTGATTTTTAAAAGTGGTTTTATCGCAGATCACAAAGTATTGAAAGTTTTAAAGATATTTAGATTTGATATTTAAAATTAGCTAAAAAATAAAATATTTGCCAAAGAAGTTTAAATAAATGTTTGTTTGATGCGCTCACATGCCATGTGTTTTGCTTTTTGATGTCTAACCTGATTAATGTGATAAAACCCAAACATAAGAGAAATGCAGAGACAGTGTAGAGCATCGATGTCTAACACAATTATTTGATGGTATATAAAGTAAAAGAGCGTTTTCGGCATCATTTTCGTAACAGTAATGGCATTAATGGTTCGCATTTTCATTACTTTATGCTTTGGTTGCAATAGTTAAACGCGGTTTTGCCTCAAAGCAAACTACAGCACAGATTGCTGACCAAACACACCAACAGAGCTCAGACACCAACAGACACACATATATACACACACACATACTCTCTCTCTCTCTCTCTCTCTCTCTCTCTCTCTCTCTCTCTCTCTCTCTCTCTCTCTCTCTTGCTCTCTCCATCTCTCCTGCTCTCTCTTTCTCTCCCCTGCTCTCTCTCCCTCCCATGCTCTCTCTCTCCCATGCTCTCTCTCTCCCATGCTCTCTCTCTTTCCTGCTCTCTCTCTCTCTCTCTTTCCAATCAATGAAACAAACATTGCTTCCATGCCTTCCATTCCTGCCATGCCTTTCATGCCTGCTATGCCCACAGGATTTTTAACAAAGTGACAAAATCTAGATTTTTATCAACACAACTCATCAGATATCAGACAACAAACAATAATCTCTACTCTTCTCTCTTTTATGTTCATTAAATAACTTTTTTTTTATCTCAACTCTTATTCAACTACTCTTTTGTGATGTGCTATTAATTGTTGATTTGATCTCAAATTGAGCCAAAAATAAATATAGAATTTGATATGATTTTGAATATAAAAGTCATTTGATATGATTCTCAACTCTAAGAATAATTTAATTTCAACTCATTGTATAAATTAGCTTAAATAGCAACCGAGTATTTGAGTTGCATTTGATAATAATTAAGTCTAATATTTATGGACTTTTGCGGACAATTTTAGTGAAATATAAATTTAATTGTTTCTGAATGAAGTGCTTTTAAACATAATTTTTCAAAAATCACACTAAAAATGTCAATAATAGTCAGCAAAGCTCTGAAAGACTTTTCAAATATATATTCGACTATATATCTCAAATAAAGCAATAAAAGAAAACCATAAATTCAATTAACGTTATAAATATTCAATAAATTTACGCCAAATATGTTATATATATTTAGCGTTGAAGACGTGTTCCATACGTTAAACAAAATGGGAATAAAATGCGTATCTCTAACACTACATAGACTACGAGAACGAGAGGGAGAGTGAGTGTGAGAGTGAGTGCAATGATTGTAATTCAATGCACACTCACTATAAAGAGCACTATTGTGCTCGAAATCCGGTTCAAGGGATGCGAGTATTGCTGGTATTGCTAGTATTTGCTATTTTGCTAGTTTGCTAGTCAGTAGTTCACATTAATTTAGTTAATTTTTTTGTTAAGCATTCACTTCATGCAATTTCTCCTCTATTTTCTCTTACCCTGCATTTGGAGTTCTATTTTACAAAAATGAGTTTTTTTACCTGAAAAGAGAGAAAACATTAATTATTCATCAGTGATAGGCTCAGCAATACAAGACTACATTAGCACTGCTATTGCTTTCTATTCTACGCTATTTTGAATCTTTTTTCTGTAAAGTGTTGGTATAAACACATGCTTTAAGAATACAATACATCAACGCATTAATTAATACACTAAATGAATGACTGTATCAACCAGTTTAACGGATTTGGATTCTCTTTGCAATTTATTTTTCACAATTTATTCATTTTTCTGATTTAGAACTATAAACTCAATTATATACGACATTTGAAAAAAAAGTAAAAATAAATTATTTAATTGAAACAAAAAACTAATATAATTCCAAATAGATTGCAAAAATAGCATCGAAATAGTGAAGAGCTGTACGACTGAGTCGTAAATCTTGGGCTTGTGTCTGGTTGTGTGAAAATAGAGATTTATATTTATATTTTGCGAATTTAATAGTCTGAGAGATATGGTAAGCGAATGAATAGGAAAAAAGTGATGATTTGAATGTGTGTATTGTGTCGTTTAAATAAACAAATCTCAGATATTGGCATAAATCAGTCATTTATTATAAATTGCATATAATGTGTAGTAATGCGCAATTGAAGTGCTGTTCGTTTCACTGCTTTTTAGTTTATGTCAAATGAGATAAGTTTTAAAGGGATGGCAAGTAGTGACTGCCGAGTATTCTCGTCTCGTCTATCTTTCTATAGACTATATCCCTTCGGCTTCTCTTGGGATCGACAGACAATTTCGCGGACGACTGGCTCCGGCAACTCATACACTCTGAACGCAGAATCTAAGACTAGAATCTAAACTAGAATACACCTCATTCTCAATGAACTTCTCATTTCAATAACATTACTTCTCGTACAAAATAATAAGTTAAAATAGTTGTATATTTTTCATATTAAAGATTAACTCGAGTTTGTTATCCGTATTTATTCCCACATCTCATTAAATCCCAATTCATTGAGTTTATTGGACAATCAGATGAGACTTAAATATGGCCTCACTTTACGGGTACAGTAGCTATGCATGGCTTCAAAACTAGAAAATAATAATAACATAGTCTTTAGCGGTAGTGTTCGCGTGCAGTTTGTATGCAAAATTGCTTTTAGCTAGAATGTATTGTCAAAATAAGACAATCCTTGTCTCCATGACTACTATATTCTACCAAACATCGAAAAAAGTTTTTCTTAAAAAAATATTTTTTCTAATACACAATATAAAAGAGAGTTTTGGCATTAAGAAAAGCTACAAATTTGTATTAAACCTATAAGTTATATAGTTATAAGTCTAACAACAAACAAATGTTAATTCATAAATGAGAAAAAACATATTCTTTTGTTAATAATAAGAATAAACAATATTCTCAGTTAATAGAAAAGAATAATTTAATGAATTCATTCAAATCTAAGTCAAATCTGGAAAACATTTAAAACGTGAATATATTCTAATCGCAAAACTAATATTTTGTTCTAACATTAGATAAATTAAGAATAAAAACAACACATTCAGACTCATTGGTTCCCAAATCAGATAAACCTCTCTCTTTGTCATTGTCTAACCTCTGGGATTCTGACGGTTAAGTCCTGTGTAAGGCTTGTATGGCTCGTATGGCTTCTGTGGGTTTGGCCACACCTGAGACCCACAAACGAACTCAAATAAACTGAAAACTCAGTTCAGTGCCAATACTATCTGTTTGTATATACACTACGATATACTCTATAATTCTTTTCTCTTTCGTTTCTCTTATTTCTCTATTGTTTTTGTTCACTCATTAAAGTGGGAAAAGAAAGAGAAAAAATGTGAGTTTTGTTGTATTGAGAAAAAAAAGAAGAAAAAAATAGTTCCAAAGCATTCAACCGTTTATCTCATTGTGTACTCAAAGCGATTCAAAAGCAAGACAACAGATCTAAGACTAAGACTAACTCTACGGCCGACTTACTGTACATTATATCAAGAATTCTATATTCGTTTCATATAAACCTAATCAAAAAGAAGCGCTTTATTTGTTATAGACTTTTATTTTAATGAAGAGTTGTTTCAAACTAAATATATATTTTCACAACAAGACGTTTCTTGTGCTCTCTGTCCACAAATTGCCTCAATTTCATTATCGAATATTTTCTATGTCTAATATTTTAACAACCACATTTTACATTGTTTTCGTTCTATCTTCTTTTTCAACTATTATTTCTAACTTTTTTTAAATCAAAAGTTTTTTATTCTAATAGAGTATAGATTTTCTAATAGAATCTTTAGCTGAAAATAAATTGTTTGTCTCTTTCGAAGAGAGCCGTTCGAGAGTCCGATTCTTGTATTTTCATTGAGATACTGGTGTCCCCAATGGAACTGCCAGTGATGTCAGTGCCAGTTATACTTTGATGTACTCTTCACTACAATTCCCTCTATTTTATTCTCTACTTTTCTTATCCACTTTCAGACCAATTCTTCTGCTATTGTGTGTGCGTTGCTTAGCAACAGAATTCCCATATGAAGAGCACCGGAAGATGACATAATTACTAGGAATCTCTTTGCCTTCAACTTCTATCCTATTTTAGAGGCACAAACGTGACTGCCTGGGCGGCCAGGGCTTAAACTTACTTAAATGTGATTTATGTTAATTTTTTTAAAATCTGAACTAATTTACAAATAAAAAGTTTTGTCTAATTTACTACATTTGAATTGTGATTTAAATACTTTAAAAATTTTAATTTCTAATTTCTAATTAATAATTATAATTATAATTTATATTAATTCATAATTTCAATCTACAGTATTTCAATCAAAAAATGCACTACAGTTTAATCTACAGTATATATATGTATATATATTTAATATTTAAGAATTGATTTAAATAAATTAGAAAACATTTAAATATAAATCAATTCTATTTATTTAGCTTTTACTCAAAAATTGATTGAAATGAAGAAATAAGTCTAAAAATAACTTAATTTTAATACAATATATCGTTTAAAACCATAAAAGCAATCATTAGAATGAAATAAAATCAAGTATTGAGTTCACAAACAATAAGTGTTTGATATAAGCGTTTTATTTGAGTTAATCATTGATCAAATCGTATTTTATTGGTTTGTCTATAAAACAGGAATCTTATTGTGATTTTGACCTCAACTACAACACTATTGATATTTTGCGGAACAATAAAGAAAAGGATCTCTAAAGCTATTTATCTGAAATCAATGAATTTTTGTCGACTTTAATATTGACAAACGTTATGTCATATATTGAACTAGACTTTCTCAATGAATTTTAATGCAAAATACTTTACAATTAAATTTACATCTTACTAATACTATATGTTTGCTTAAGCCTAACATGTATATTAGTAACATTTATATTAATAAATTAAAAATTGCTTATTTATTAAAAACCTATCTTGGTGGTTTTAAATATAGTATTATAAATTTTAAAAAATTGATTTGTATTTAGCTTAATTATTTTTACAAGAAAAAAATAAATGAAAAACAATAAGATTTGTAGACTAACTAAAAACAATTGAATTAAACTTTTATTATAATTAAAAAAAGGATTTTAATTAGGCATTAGTTATTTACAGTCTTAGTTTTATATTTTATATTTTAAAGCGCTTAATTTGCAGCAAAACTAAAATTAATTAAAATTATTTTTAAAATATATTTTTTTATAATTTTGCCTAGAACTTAATTAAACGAATTGAAGTATTAATAGATGAAATTCTAAACAAATTATTAAATTTTTGTTTACAAGTGTATGAATATTAGATACAAGAAGTCAATAATATTTTTTATTGCATCACATTATGCCATAAAATGTTATAATAATTGTTTCAATTGGTTTCATATTATTTGTTGTCGATTTGGGTAACGATCAGTAAAAGTGATGATTTTGAGCTCATTTATCACAAATGTTCGCTCTATGGCTCAAAAATATCAGTCTATGGTTCAAATGGTACGCACTTTACACTAAAATCATATTAAATATATACCAGAATCGAGAGCTATCGCAATGATATGATTCGTCCAATACTTTATAAACCACTTTATATAATACCCGCAAAAGCATTCAAAACGAAATTTTTGGTTCAATGAGTATATATGGCTCTAATGAGAAATGAACTGTAATTTTGAGCTCAAAGTTTGAGCTAAAGTCAGGTGAAAGCTATTACTTATTATATTATAATACATTTGTCTGTTTATGAGTTAGTTTGTAATAAAATAATAATAAAATAAAATTTAAAAATAAGATAAACAAAAGAAAACGACTATAAATGAGATAATTTAAGACGCCTTCGGGTCAATAGATGTATAGCATATAGAATGTGATCATCGGTTGTGAACCGAATCGCACGAACGAGCGATCGCTCATTAGTGCCATTCAATGGCAAAAGAGAATTGGCAGAGCATAGGGTATTGCATTCGTATAGCATAGGGTGTATTCGACGTTTTTCAGCTTGCCAATGATGGCCATTCGCTAGAATCATATCATACCATAACATATTATACCAGACATAGCCATAGCCATACCACACTAGATGAGGCATATATTTAAGAAGCAATGCTCTATCGGTTTGAAAGGCGTGGATCCCCATATCATTCAAAACAGAAATGACAGCTCTCCCTATTCTGCTCTCTCTCTCTCCCTCTCCCTCTCTCTCTCCTCTCTCTCTGTAATTTTTACCAATGAAAGAGAGAGAGAGAGAGAGAGAGAGAGAGAGAGAGCAGGAGAGAGAGAGAGAGAGAGAGCAGGAGAGAGAGAGAGAGCAGGATAGGGAGGGGGAGAGAGAGAGAGAGTAAGGGTAATATGATAATATATTTAATCAAAATTTTTTGTTAATTCTATTTAAATTATATACTTAACTAAACTAATTACTAAATATAATTAATTCAATATAATTGTATTTTTGTACTTTAATTGACTAAAAATATATTTAAACAATGACTTTACGATAAGTAAAATTTATTTTCTTAATAAAACTCAACTATTATTTTATCCATTTTTCAAGTTATGTATTTCATAGTTCCTGTTTCGCCAAATTTCTATACCAGAGCGAGATTTCATATAATTGTACCCAAAGGGCATCTCTAAAGAATTTTTTATTTTCGATACCAATGATGTCAAGTATTTTAGTTTTATTTGACTCGAAGTTACATAAATTCAGTTGAATTCAACTTTAGTTTTTTCAAAAGATTCGGTCAAATGAATTGAAATAAGACTAAACCGACTCTTGTATTGCTTATTATGATCAACAATATAGTAGACTCTCTGAGGAATAGTTTAAATATTATTTAATGCTTACGTTCATTGAAGAAATAAATTTTAATTCGTATTATTTTGCCAAATATTATAGAATTTTACAATAATTCTTGACTTTAAACGTCATGATTTGTTATATGGAATATATATATTATTGCGAATAATTATACCATTTTTAAAATGATTAAGTATTTTATCGATTATTTATCTAAATCTAAATTAAAAGCAAATATAAGTCATATAATTATTTTTAATATGAGAATTACTTTTAATATAATTTTTTATTTTAATGCTAACTTATTTTAATTATTTTTGATTTCTTGTGCTGCAATAGTACTTAATATATAATAAGATAAATAATAATAATAATAATAATAACTCAATCCTATTATGATATATCTTTAATATATTTTCTAAAATTTACATACTATTAAAGTAATTGTATTTTTTCTTATATGTAAACATTTCTTAATGCAAAATATTTTAGAATAAAAAGGTTTTCTATTCACACATAACTGTTCGCATATATGCCTAACAAAGCGTAAAGAGTGAGACAATTCAGTAGTGGAAGAAAAACAAGATGTTATTCAATATTATGCAATAGTATTAGACTTTTGAATCTTCACTCCCATTTGATTATAAGATTTGCAATTTTACATGTGTTTAGTATTGCCAAACATTTTAAATTTGAATTTCTTTACGTTTGTCAGTTAATTACAATTTTTGGCACAACTATTGACTTAATTTTTAAGACTTATTTTTGAATACTTTTATCAAGATTATTAGCAGAGATAAAAAAAAAGGGAAACGGCAAAAAATTCTCTTAATTTTGATAATAAGAACATTTTCTTTTTCTAAAAAATGCCTTGCTAACAAATAAAACATCATTTTTAACAAATTTATATTTAAAATGGTGGAATATTTCCTAAATTAATGTTAAATTTAGTTGAATTTGGCTAGGCTTTAATTAAAATTTTGAAAATTCCATTTTATGTTCCCTCCTCTTTCCTATAGACTTGTCAGACTTTCTCAATCTCTGATTATAAGACTTTATTATTCTTTGCATTAATAATATATTTGAAATATTACGCAATAATTAGAATCAGTATTAAGTCAATATCTAATTAAATTAATTTATATTCAATATTAAAGCACTTAATCAGAATTTGATACAAATTTTAGACTCAATTGATACTATAGGAATAGGTTTGATAGGAATAGACTTTGTGATTCTCCTTTCTCCTTAGTCTAATAAAAAAAGCAGACATTAGATTAATTCAATAAATAAAGACTATTTGTGGTTCGAATAGCATTTCTTTTCGATCATAACCTGTCTGTCCGTCAACTTTAGTGAACAAATGAAGTGAATATATTGTGGACTCAAATCTCAAACCTCTGTATATCGTATTACAATCAAAAGACATTAAAAGCAAAGCAAAGAAAAACTGAACAAAAAACGGTAAATCAATTGATTCAGTTCTGATGTTCAACTTGTGTATCAGATTTGTTTAGTTAAGGTTTACTAACAAAAAACATAGCGCTCTATAAAATAAGCACTTATTTGGTTCATAGTTTCTCGAGTAGAAAACTTTGAGTCATAACTTGAATAGCAATCAAAAATACTTCTATATATCCCTTACTCTAGACTCAGACTCGTCTTTATCGCTGAGTTTAAAAAAAGTTATTTTAAGTTTAAACGCAATTGTTGTGAATGACTGGAGAAAAGTTGATTTGTGGCTCTCTTTCATCACTTATACACTTTGAGTATTGCTTCAGATGTTTGTTAGAGATATCGGGAATAGGTTGAGAAGGAAAGGCATCTGATATTATATCTCATTTTTGTGCAACTCTTCTCATTTCGTTAGATTCTGTACATTGGTCTCAGAATTGGTTCTCTCTCTCTCTCTCTCTCTCTCCCCTCCCTCCCTCCCTCCCTCCCTCTCTCTCTCTCCCTACTCTCTCTCTCTCTCTTCCTACTCTCTCCTACTCTCTCTCCCTCCCTCGCTCTCTCCCTACTCTCTCACTCTCCCTCCTACTCTCTCTCCCTCTCACTCTTTCCTACTCTCTCTCCCTCTCACTCTTTCCTACTCTCTCTCCCTCTCTCACTCTCTCCTACTCTCTCTCTCTCTCTCTCTCCCTCCTACACTCTTGCTCTCTCCTACTCTCTCTCTCTCTTTCTCTCTGTTCGACTCATCTCTTTCTTCTCTCTTTACTCGATTTTACCGTTTTTTAGATGTTCTCTAATATTGAGTCAAAACAACATTTGTAATGCCTTTTGCTTTTACGCCTTAACTCTGAAGGAAACAACTAAAGTGCGACCAGACCTGCAAAATAGTCAACGATATGAGAGCCCAGTCTGGCTTTGAATTCCCGCTCAGTTTGGATAGTCATTGGTTTGCTATTTTCAGATCACTTCTCATCAATTGCTTACCTCTAAAAAGTTAAATGCTTTCCAACCATACAGTGCTGTCAAACGCTTAACCACTTTCAACACTCCCGCCTCACACACATGGCTCAAATATCTAATCCATGCATATATGATAACTTGGACAATCAAATTATATAATTAATTCTTAACTCATTCTTCAACTCTTATGAACTAGACACTTTCCAAAAAATAAATTAAACAATAACTAATTTTTTGTTAATAATTGATCATAAATAGCATGTCAAACAACATTTGGCTCCTTTATAAAAAATGTGTTAGATAACCTTTATTATAAGGAGTAATCTGGTGCATTTAGTTGTGCCAACTCAAAGTGAATTTAGCTTGTTTAGTTCCAATAATATTATATTGTTTTGTCCAATAATAATTCATTAAAATTTAGTTTGTCTTATTTTGTTTATTTTGGAGAAAATCCGAAAAATTCAAATTATAATTTAATATTAATTTGACGCAAAATTTAATTGAAATTGAGTCCCAGATTATGTAACAATAGTTGCGCTAAGTTTTCGATTGCTTCATATTTTCAATTACTAAGCCTTATATCAGTTTCTTATAAAGAGATTAATCTTGAATTGAAAATATTTTTGTTGAGCACGACTTGATTGCCGTTAACTTTATCGAATGGTATTATTTGTGTAAACATAAGTTTAATACTTCGTATGTTATGCAGTAATCTCTTCAATAAAAAGTTTGGAACGACTACAACAGCCCTGTTTTTCGATCCTCTTTTAAAGGTTGATATGTAGTACTAAAACTAGACATTTCTGCAATAGTCATAAGGAATGGCCACAGCATTCCATCCATTGCTTCAATGCCAGCGACAAAGCATACCATATGTGTCGCTAATATTTTTTGGGGCAAATTCATCGCAAGCGATAAAACCGAAATAAATTTTATCGTTTGGCATAACATTGGACTTGAAGTTCGTTCAATATTTAAGTGTTGCAAACAGTGTCATAAACTATGTATGAAATGCTGTCATATAGACCCAACCGTATGCTTAAACATGATTACAATCACATTTTTCAGTTCTGCTTTTCTTTTCTAAATTCAAATTCAAAACTCTTATGCAAACAAAAGGCTTATTAAAAAGAAACATATTTTCGAGTGAAATGAAAGAAATTTAGATTTGAAAATAATTTGGTTGAATCTGTGTTTTAAAACACATTATTTGTCTATATTTTCTAAAGTATTTTATTCCAATTGCAATGCATTCTATGTTCCAAATGCTGGTAAAGAAAAACAAAAGTTGATGACACGACTCTCACTCTTTCAAATAATGTGAATAAATTAGAATAAAGTAGAATATTCACACAAATTGTCTTGTTATAATTTTAGTACAAGATATTAAGTGAAGTTTATATAACTGTTTAATACATGTATTGTCTTATTTTATCGAACGGGTTGTCTAATTATCAAACTTTGTTTAATGTTTGATAATCATCAGACTATTATTATTATTTTTTAATATTTATTGTGAACTTTTTAAACCCCAATTATCAATGGTTATTCACTTACAGTTTTAAAAAACTTCATTACTATTTTTTTAAATTAAAGACTAAAAGTTTTACCTGTTAATGAAAATGTTTGTCTATTTTCTAATTTAGTTGTAATGTTTAAATATATATAAATAATAGTAATTCACAAGTCAAATGGAAGAACCAATGGAAAATTAATCTTATTGTGCTAGTCAATCATTTTGCAATATTATTATTCTAATCATAATCATTGCAGCCAGAAACTCTTTGAAACTTTTATTGACATCTAAAATAAATTTAATTTTAATTTCTTTAAATGTTATAAATGAAAAAGTTATAAATTTTGTTTAAAGCAGAGAACGAGAAACCATTGTTCATTGTGAGTTACAAATAAACACAACTAATAGTTCTTAGGGGTTTCGAACCATATTTCTTGTATTGTCTTCTCATTGCAAAGCAATGCCGTGTCAGCACTTAGGACCGATTCCTCTCCCGGCTCTTCCTCGACCTCTCGCTAACACTAATTTATTGTCGCATTAATACATAAAATGTGTTGTTATTTATGTTCTTTTTTCCGGTCAACTCTATTTAGTAATTTTAGAGATTGTTTTGTCTTTCGATCAAATTTTCATTCATTTGGCCAAACATTAAGTTTGAAATGAATTTACACTAAATTGTCAATTACTCGAGTTTAGCGCAAAAAATAATTGCGAGTATTATAGCCATTGATGTGCATCTGTCACATCACAATCATTTGGCGTTTTCCCATTTAATTTGATCGAGTTATCCACTCTAAGCCCTGAAGGTCACTACAGACTACGACTACGACTACATACTACGGACTACAGACTTGTTCTCTTCTCTCCTCTCTTCTCCTCTCACTCTACACTGTTTGTACTGAATTAGTTGAGAAAACACTAATACATCTCTCCTTTCCATCATCCCTGTTCTCTCTCTCTCTCCCTCCCTCTCTCTCTCTCTCCCTCCCTTTCTCCCTCCCTCC